>SNQN01003804.1:43304-57429 GCA_008642245.1 Bassia scoparia | reverse complement strand
AAAAGAATTAGGGAACCAGGTAAATCTATTGATTTTCATACATTATTTCTTTTGAGACTTCGGATTTCAGTATTTCAAATTTTATGCTTAATTGCCTACTGAAGTCTGTACGGGCAGGCAATGTAGTACACTAGTACWTAAGAGCTCGTGTATTCTAATTTCATTTGCSCGGRATTCCARTTTCAAGATCATCTCTTCTTGAATCAGCTGTGATGTGTTTGGGGAAGAAATTACTCCCCCTGTGTCTAGATATAAATGATGGAAATTGGAATAAAAGGATCATTGTCTTCATATAAACTAACACAGATCTTGGTTGTTTTGCAGTACATTCCCGGGACAAAGATGGTTTTCCCTGGCTTGAAGAAGCCAAAAGATCGTGCAGACCTGATCGCGTATTTGAAAGAAGCAACTTCCGAGTGATTGCACAACTTTTATTCTTGCCAAAGATCACAATTGCTTCATAACATTTGTACCAAAAGAGCTTGCAACAATGTGTCAAATAAAATATGTTTAGCACGACTATATCTTCCTGCAGTGCGGTATCAACATAATTCTTTGTTATTTCGGCTCATGAAACTTTGTCTAGGGAGAAATTATGGCTCTTTCGTTCTGAATTTTTCGTTCTTATTCTTTGTTGAAGTGCCTAGGCTGAAAAAATGTATGCTGGGAGCCTGGAGCTTCTGATGTATATGATTATACGAGCTTGACAGATAATCTAATAAATAAAGCTTTGCTGTTTCAGGGTGGATGTCGTTTGATCATCTTCGTTTATTTCCATCCAGAAGTTACAGTATTTAAGTTTATGTAAGTTTAATTAGTCTTGTACTCTCTCCATTTCAAATTGTTTATTACGTTTGAAATGGTAGATGCAAGGAAAGTGAAACTTTGACCGTAAATTTTGTTTTAATGATATATAAGAAAGCACATGTACATATAAATCTTGTTAGATTCGTTTAAATACACTTTATCTTCATTATTGTCCAATGAGTGTTGATGTTGAGGTGGTTTATAAGAGATGGACTAGAGTCGTGAAATTAGGGTTGGCTCACTTGATAGTTGGGAAGGAGCTACCCCTATTGAAAGGTTTAGAAGCAGGCTGAGTCAACGTTGTGTGTGAGACAAGTGGTTGTACTTAGAGGCGTTAGAGCTATGTATAATTTCATTCAATTTTTTTGTTTATTTTAAAATTGCAATTATTTTTTATTTTTACAAAAAGGAACACATTTTTAGTGATAAAGATAAATGACTAAGGTTAAATTTAATTTAGTATGACCGATTGTGCTATCACTATTTTGCTGGAAGCTTCCATGAAGAGGGCAACCAACCTCCCAGTCTTGACTCATCTACGTTGACCTCTAATGGGGGCTTGGGACCTTGGGTGATGGTGGTCTTGGTGGAAGGTAGTTCCTCCTATTTGAGTTACATGTCATTTTTTATTATTGCGAGACCGGAGGTAGTATTTNGAAACTTTGTCTAGGGAGAAATTATGGCTCTTTCGTTCTGAATTTTTCGTTCTTATTCTTTGTTGAAGTGCCTAGGCTGAAAAAATGTATGCTGGAAGCCTGGAGCTTCTGATGTATATGATTATACGAGCTTGACAGATAATCTAATAAATAATGTTTTGCTGTTTCAGGGCGGATGTTGTTTGATCATCTTTGTTTATWTCCATTCAGAAGTTATAGTATTTAAGTTTATGAAAGTTTAATTAGTCTTGTAATCTCCATTTCAAATTGTTTATTATGTTTGAAATGGTAGATGCAAGGAAAGTGAAACTTTGACTGTAAATTTTGTTTTAATGATATATAAGAAAGCACATATATATATAAATATAAATCTTGTTAGATTTGTTTAAATACGCTTGTTCTTCATTATTGTCCAACGAGTGTTGATAATATTGGAGGTAGAGGTGGTTTGTAAGAGATGGACTAGAGCCATGAAAACAGGATTGGCTCACTTGATAGTTGGAAAGGAGCTACCCTTATGGAAAGGTTTAGAAGCAGGCTGAGGCAACGTTGTGCATGATACAAGTGGTTGTACTTAGAGGTGTTAGAACTTAGAACTATGTATAATTTTACTCCATTTTTTGTTTATTTTAAAATTGCAATTAGTTTTTATTTTTACGAAAAGGAATACATTTTTAGTGATAACGATAAATGACTAWGGTTATATTTAATTTAGTACGACCGATTGTGCTATATTATTTTGCTGGAAGCTTCCATGAAGAGGGTAAAYAACCTCCCAGTCTTGACTCATCTACCTTGACCTCTAATGGGGGCTTGGGACCTTGGGTGATGGTGGTCTTGGTGGAAGGTAGTTCCTCCTATTTGGGTTGCATACTTGCATGTCATTTTTTTTGGCTAATTTTGGTTAAGGAGACAAAATGATCTCGAAATCTACATTACACCATTTTTCAACACCTAGAGGCATACATAACTTGTAATGCTTTTTTTTTTTTTTTTTTAATCCCTGAAAGCAGATTAACATGTAAAAATATAGGGGCATGAACAGAGGAATTAGACATATGAGAAATGCACATGGATCATGAAGATTCTTTTCTGTTCTGTGACTGCTATCGGATCATAACGTGCATAGGTTTATCAAGAAAAATCTTGACTCAAATAGAACTGATACTTATTCGTTTCTTAGCGGCTATGTTGTGTCATCCTACACTCCGAATATGCATTCAAAATTCAACCTATCCCATTAACGAATTATACCATAAGATAAACATAAGACAATTTTTAGAAAATATATCGAATTAATCCTAAAGGGATGCACATGTAAAAATAGCTAAATATATGAGGATACAACTTACCTTCAATTTTACTGAACATCGACTACCTTTGTTCGACCTGCTAGAAGTTGTCACATTGATTAATAATTGGTGGTAGGCGAGTTGCGATTTTGTGGTGGTGTTCGGGAAGGAGAGGGTTATAGGCTATAGCAGATCCAAGAAACATGATCGAAAGATAACACACTACAGACCTGAATTGCTGTATAGTAGCAATAAGAGGATCCGCCCTGTAATTACAAGAAGAAATTAAAAAAGATGATCTTTAGAACAAACATGCCTTTCATTAGAATTTACTGGAAACAAAAGACTAGTTACATATTTCAAAGAATATTTTGATGAGAAGTAAAAGCGAAAGCCAGAGATATAAGGTTGAACTTGACCAATTACTTCAACATTTATTTACGAAGTATTAACATTTAAAGTAAGAGTTTGCATATGCACCATGGCCAGAGTCAAAAAATTTTCCGTATCTACAGTTACAATTACTAGAAAAGGATAACACCATAGTCCAAATCATATAACAGAGGAAGAATGACAAAACAGAATGAAAGGAATTACCAAATAAGTTGAGAAGTTACAAAAGCAGAAGGCCCCTATTGACAGCAGTGGTGATGAGCGCGACTTTGGTTGCGTGACCCTCCAAAGAAACTTTTCCCGCTATCAACTATCGTCGAGAAGGGATTTACAGCCTACGATAATGCAACTGGGCAGTGGGCACTATGCGACAGAAATGGCAATAATATGCAAACTCATATGTTGACAAAATGACAATAATATGCAAACTTTGCAGTACCCTGCAATGTAGAAGTTTAGAACAATTTAATCAATAAATTTGCAAAAGGAAGATCACAAATCGATGGCGTGTTATATAAAGGAATAAATTCGTCAAAGGGGATTTTTATCATTAAATTGACAGTAGACTGAGTCTCTCAGTGGAGCTCAGCATTCATCACCAAACCAAAGTGTGGGTACGTCATACATGACAATACCGTAAAAGGTGTAAAACCATAACTACAAACCATTCTTCAAGGAGTAACAACTGACAAAGCATTCTAAACATTAACATTTTTATACTATGCTCCAATTTGAGAGGATTATGGCTATAAGTTGGATTTTTGCTGTCAAATTAATAGCTTTACTCAGTACTTATTACAACAATATGCTAAGCTGAATTCACTTCGAAACCAGGTGTAGGCGTGTAAACCTATTACTCAAGATAAAAATAAGGATATCATAAGATTATCCAACTCAAAACTCGTGCCATTTATTGGGGGAAAATTTTTCTTTTTCCCACTAGAGGCCTTAAGATGAAATCAGTAATTGCTACTCCTACACTCAACGTAAACTAATGTCTTTTAATTACTCAGCCTTGATTTACTTTGCTACTTTGCTAATTCGTGAGAGATATATACACACCAATTTATTTCAGAGCACAAAGAAACAATTAAACATGAAAGCCTTTCTGACGAGCTGCTTAAAACCTCAACATACCAACAAATGGTATGCAATGCTTATTCATGCTAGGATGGACTTTTCAAAATGTATCATGCCACATTTTATGAAAGTGGTCCCAGAATTAGTGTTTCTGCAATGTAAAATTTTCGATAATGTATTCGACCCAATTCTAATGCAGCATCGTTGCTTACTTCCCACAGTAAAACCTGCTACTTATTTTAATGAACACTAGTTGTATTAATATCATAAGCCAAGGTCTTTGATCATTCTTGATGTTTCCTAATAATGGGTAAAAATACATTCCAAGTCAAATCTTGGTACCATCATAATCAGTAATATGATATGAAGCATATTAATGCCAATTGACAAGAACTACACTGAACGATCACCTCTGGTTCATGTAGCCGACCCCACCTATGGACTATTGATGGATTAATTACACATTAATTACACTTTATCTACCATCAATACTGGTATCTCTTTCCGTGCAGTGCATTCCAAAACAATATTCTGCTAGGTGATTTTTGTCGTCTCTTTTTCCATTTCAGTTTTTATGGTCTTATTCGATGATTAGATGTTTCATTTTGGGTTTTTAATATCGTTCGCAATCCCATGTTTATTTCTTCAAAAATATGAAGATATAAATTGAGTACGATGGTTTTTTTTATTCCTAAATTGATACCGCAGTTAAATTTGACCATGACATTGCATTTGGTATTTAGAGCAATTTTGGAAAATGCTTATCATCAAAAAGATTTTTTAATGTCCACATAAACAGCTCTTAGGTTTATTAACATAAACGATACACTCAGAGGGGATTAGTATAACACTCATAGCAGTCTCGGGGAATTTAGTTTTAATGTGTGCCCGAAACACGTCTATTGAATTAATGTGCTCAATCTCTTTAATCTAATGAGTGATTAATCATAATCAGTCAACTTAATATAACAGATGTAATATACGTCTATACACATTATCCAGAATGACTTGCTAATTAACACAAAGCCAATGATCATGTGATTCAAATTTAACTGGCGTAATTGCAAATTTAGCAATTTTAAAAAACCCTCGTTTACCTTCATTTATCTCATTAATTTTTGAAGAAAAAATAACATGGGATTGCGGACGAATATTAAAAATCCCAAAATATGAAACCAACATCTAATTCATCGAATCAAGACATAAAAAAACCCATAAAAAATGGAAAACGAGAACGACAATCAAATTTAACAAGAAAAAAGAAGAAAACCCGAAATGAAGATAATGTTAACACCTTAACAAACAAATGCAATATAAGAGAGGAAGTTAAAAAAAAAAAACATTAAAA
The DNA here is from genome assembly GCA_008642245.1 of Bassia scoparia. Lineage (NCBI taxonomy): Eukaryota > Viridiplantae > Streptophyta > Magnoliopsida > Caryophyllales > Amaranthaceae > Bassia > Bassia scoparia. Next base: position 51,853 of record SNQN01003804.1, on the reverse strand, counting down.
AATTGAGAGGAATGAAGGGCAGAAGAGAACCTGGAAAATGAATGATGAGAAAATGTTGAATTGGTGAGTGTGAAATAGTGAGTATAGGACTGAAATGAAAGAGAGTCGCAATCGCAGTTGAGAGTGAGCAAAATAGACCACACACTCAATCAACTCAGACTCAGTTGTTATGATTGTGAGGGAAGCCTTTGATTGGCAGAAGCCACGATTATTCTCAATACTGTATTTTGTTTGTTCCAGTTTTTCTTTTCTTGTTTCATTTTGGCTCTTTTTTTTTTCTTTGGTAAGGTGCATTTTATTTGTACATTATACCAAATCGGTTCATAAACCGATAGAACAGACACTGCTTATTGGGGTATAAAGAGTAAATTTGGTGATTCTTATAAAGCCGCACGTGACTTTATGGCTTTGAGAGTCAAATTTGTGTTTGAGAATGCGAAAAGTCCCCATATATTGCCTTCTTGGTTCATATCTGTATGAACAACAATTTTTCCCAAATCGATGGTATTTGTAAAGTATCACAACACCGTATAATTTTTTATCATTTTAAATGAACAATTTTTTTAAAAAATCTTGAATGAATGACGTTTATTATAATAAAACTTGTCGTTTTAAACTTGATTCTCCAATTAAGAATAAAAAAGACTATGTATCAATTAAAATTGAAAGTAATAAGAAAAGTAAGTGTTTTTTAATAGGGTCATAATTATGTTGAATACGCCAATAAGCTAATAAATATAAGTAAAATTCCAAAATGTAATTTTTCAAATTTGATTTTCAAAGTATTTGCTTTGAAAGAACAAATACAAGGTCCAAATTGGTTTTTGTCAAAAAAAAAAAAAAAAAAAAACAAGCATTACAAAATTATTGTATGGCCTCTAGGGTGTTGAAAAATGGTGTAATGTAGATTTCGAGATCATTTTGTCCCTTAACCAAAATTAGCCAAAAAAAATGACATTGCAAGTATGCAACCCAAATAGGAGGAACTACCTCGTCCACCAAAGACCACCATCACCAAGGTCCCAAGCCCCCATTAGAGGTCAAAGGTAGATGAGTCAAGACTGGGAGGTTGTTTACCCTCTCATGGAACTTCCAGCAAAATTAATATAGCTACAAATCGTCGTACTAAATTAAATATAACCTTAGTCTTTATCGTTATCACTAAAAATGTATTCCTTTTCGTAAATAAAAACTAATTGCAATTTTAAAATAAACAAAAATGGAGTAAAATTTTACATAGTTCTAAGTTCTAACACCTCTAAGTACAACCACTTGTATCATGACAACGTTGCTCAGCCTGCTCTAAACCTTTCCATAAGGTAGCTCCTTTCCAACTATCAGTGAGCCAATCCTGTTTTTCATGGCTCTAGTCCATCTCTTTACAAACCACCTCTACCTCCAATATTATCAACACTCGTTGGACAATATGGAAAACAAGCGTATTTAAACAAATCTAACAAGATTTATATTTATATTATATACTTGTGCTTCTTATATATCATTAAACAAATTTACAGTCACAAGTTTCACTTTCCCTTGATCTAACCAATTTCAAACATAATAAACCAATTTGAAATAGAGTTACAAGACTAATTAAAACTTTCATAAACTTAAATTTACCTATACTTCTGAATGATAACCCAAAGATGATCAAAAACATCCGCCCTGAAACAGCAAAACATATTTATTAGATTATCTGTCAAGCCCTTAATCATATTACATAGAAGCTCCAGCTCCAGCATTACATTTTTTCAGCCTAGGCACTTCAACAAAGAATAAGAACGAAAAAATTCAGAACGAAAGGAGCCATAATTTCTCCCTAGACAAAGTTTTCATGGAGCCGAAATAACAAAGAATTATGTTGATACTTGCACTGCAGGAAATATAGTCGTGCTAAACATATATTTATTTGACACATTGTTGCAAGTTTGGTACAAATGTTATGAAGCAATTGTGATCATTTTTGGCAAGAATAAAGTTGTGCAATCACTCGGAAGTTGGTTCTTATTCAAATACGCGATCAGGTCTGCACGATCTTTTGGTTCTTCAAGCCAGCGAAAACCATCTTTTGTCCCGGGAATGTACTGCCAAAACAACAAGATCTGTGTTAGTTATATGAAGACACTGGATCCTTTTATCCAATTTCCATCATTTATATCTAGACCACAGGGGAGTAATTTCTTCCCAAACACATCACAGTGATTCAGAAGAGAGATCTTGAAATTGGAATCCCGCCTGCAAATGAAATAGAATACACGAGGCTCTTTAATACTTAGTGTACTACATTGCCTGCCCTCGGTTTACAGGGACTTCAGTAGGCAATAAGCCATAAAAATTGAAATACTGAAATCCCGAAGTTCAAAGAAATAATGTTATGGAAAATCAATAGATTACCTGGTTCCTCTTATTCTTTTAATGACTTCGAACCTATATCGGGGATTCCTAGATACACCGCCTTCTATGTATCTATATAAGACAACATATATTCCAGGAAGGTTAGTGACTTTGAATGTCTGTTTTTGCTTTAGTTGAATCAAGTTTAGGATAAATAAAGTTGTAGTAAACTAATTTGCCAGACATCACTGACACAATGTCATTACTGCTACAACATTGCAACACTTGATGGATCGAGTTCAGTTTTGTTCACAAGGGAGCAATCGATCAAGGAAGCAAAGAGACAAATTATTTTGAAGAAAGAAAAGCAGGATTACTTAATTACTCATCTCAAATTCTATTTAAACTACTGCGGTACCTAAATAAGATTACCAATATATATAGAGAACTATGCTCTAATATGGCTTATGCAGCTCCGAACACATTGATCCTTCATTTTGGGGCAATAAAAAATACAAATCCGACTTATGCCAGTTAATTAAGCACTTGTTAGAGATAACCCTCAGTAAAACAGTTCTAATAAGAATTAAGATATTACATGCGTGCAGAGGAAAGTAGTCTAATAAATTTAAATATACTTACAGAGGAAGTATACCTCTTTGGTTAAGCAGGGTAGTTCATATAATGTATCTCTCCCCAATAATCCGCCTTTAGACTGTTAGCAGTAGAGTACGAGATCCTGCAGCTTTGGCTCTGATGCCTAGCCGAAAAGGCCATTTAGATTTGGACCTCAATTGTTTAAAAGAAGAAACTTGAGATGGTTGATGGTATCGAATGTACGATAAATTTTGGAAAAGAACAAAGGCAACAAAAAAGAATGCCTATTTCATCATAAATTTACCAATCGTGACAGAAAGGGCACACATGACAAGAACTAATAGCCCTTAATCACATAATTATAGCACCATCATTAGGAAAGAACAACTCGTTAGTGAATCTATCCATTCAAGTTGAAATTTTCTTTTAACATTCGTACAGTATCATCTGTCCTCATACATCCAGATCAAGAGATCATTGAAAAAAATGACAATTCGTAGACCAAGGATCATCTAACCAAAGGGCAGCAAAACCACTTCATCTAAATTTTATAATTTCAATGCATTAAATTGTATGAACATTTATGCATAACTACCTTGAGCAAATTGGGATTTGGAGGTGATTTTTTAGGACAAGCTTTGGCAAAGGGGCCCTTAGATTGTTTGGAGCTTAAACTCACATTTGGGCTTCAACTCTGTTGGGGAGCCTTCTTATGCTCATATTATATGTTTTAATTATAATAGAGCTGTGGATGTCAATTGTATAAGGAATTATGAGATTAATTTGTGATCACAATGAATTCAAAATAGATTAAGCTTATTGCTTCTAGAATTGTTTACAACCATCAAAATATGGGTGTAGAATTGCTTCTAGTTGACCTAGAAATAGTGCACTGATTCATTTGCTTAATTACACCAGAAATCTCTTAGTTGTCTTCGTGCTTGTATGCTTTTCTCACTGAAATTTCTTGGCAAACTTTTTCACTTTTCTTTGAGTGTTTTGATTACAAGTTCACACAAAAGTTTCTTTCTTAATTTATTTGAAGATCATAAAGTGAGTTGTCTCTTCATTGATATCACATATTGTTTGGGACGAATTAACTAATAGGAAACGTGATTCCGTGCCTTTGGCGTGAATATCCGACTTCACTCTTGTGTCAATTTTGTATACTTAAACATCATTTTATGATACTTTCACTCTCCTGTATGATACTCAGATACCTCAACAGACAATTTCTTCATACTCTTCGTAGCCAACCCCAATTATGGGACCAAGGCTTAGTGTTGATTTGATTGAGTCAAACTCAAATACTATCCATAAGCCATGACGGCTCACTTGGTAAGTTATTTCATCCAAAACTACCTAATTGGTTGGTAACTAGACTTACCATAAGAAGCCCTTCATATAAGATGAGAGCGCGTGTTTTATAACAACCTTCATAAAAAAATTCTCATTTTGCATAATTCACATAAGATCGTTGGAATCACCTTCTCACGATTGGTATCATGGCATTATATGTTGAAATTAAATAAAAATTAAGTATACACCTTAACTCTCATTACTTCTTCTTTGAATTCATCTTTAGTTCCTCATCTTAAATCCATCAAAATTATGATTGCTTAGTACAATCTCATTCTCTTTCACTAAACTTTCATTCAACTTAGATAACTTCTAAGTATGACGTAATCAAAATTTCCATACTTCAATGAGCTTAAAGAGAAACATTGAGATTAACTATTCACTTATATTCAAACATAACATCTTTTAACATTTTTATTAGCAAACTAATTACACAGTAAAAACAACGATAGTGCAATCATCAATTCATCGTACTTTTTAAACTTCAAAGTTAGCAACCCCATAAAAAAAATAATTTAGAAATATCAATCTTCCAAACAAAAAGGCAGGAAAGATGATTAAATTTGAAGTTAGAAAAAAACATTGCTTATGACCAGCTTCTTTTTCAACAGGTGTGCACTAGCACAGCTTAGTCCTGATAGATCTTTGCTCCTGAATCTTTGCTTATTTTCCTCCTTCTTTCATCTTTTCCAACTCTTTTTTGGAAGTGATCATGGTGCTTAACTTCTATATAATTTGCTTGTCCTTACTCTCTGTTTTGGCTATCTTTTCTAAAAGAGAGCTGATTAAAGGTAACAATTGTTTGATTTAAGAAAATGGAATCGTGGTGAAGAAAGTTGGAAAGAAAAAAGAGGAGAATTTAGAAAAGGGAAAGTTGAAGAGATGAGAAAGTTCTGGAAAATTAGGGATACAAAACAATCATTAGAGTACTACTAACTCTCTCTTATCGCTCTCTATTAATGGAAAAATTTAAGCTACGTGCTTTATTATCACAAGTCACGGACCCCCGGCCCAAGTGTTAGGATTTGATACGGAGAGTTTGCAACAAGGAAACGTGACAATTTAAATTTCGACTATTAATATTATTGAGTTAGTTGGCATTCCACCCTGTCAAAAAAATAAGTGCATTAACAATTACTGGTAAACAGAGAGTATACAATTAGATTTATAGGTAATGGGACTTAAGCAAATAACATGAAATAAACCTATTTATATTGCAAAGACGTGAAATGTAATAAAAGATTAATTTTCTAGCAAGATATATGTTAATTGTGGAACTTTTTTAAGTGAATATATCTCCATAAATGAATTTTGCAAAAAAATATATATATATTATGTCGCACAAATAATAACTTAGTTTTGCAACATCTTTGACACAATAGTTTGATTAGTTAACCAGGCTTGTACAGTAGATATCAACTAGCAATAGTGATTAAAGTCTTGAAATATGTTATGCAAGACGGGAAAGCTATGTGAGATAAGCCAATAGAAGTTTCATATACTTCGTACTTGTTCTGGTTTACTTGCAGCTATGAACTTCAGGCCTGAAGAGGATAAAGCCGAATTGACTCAGGGCCTTAACAAGCTATTTTTCATGACACTATAATCATAAATCACATACAAATACTCCCTGCATTCAATCAGTCTTATCTTTGAACATTTGCGACAGCAGACACAAAGATTGGTTGTAGAAGTGAAGATTTCAAAGCTTGTGTGTTCCGCACTGGGTAAAATATAAACGCATGACTCATAATAAACACACTGGAGAGACATCAGAGAGCCAAACATAGAATAGAAAACACAGCTAGAAACAGCCGATCGCAAAAAGAGTAACATGGTTCAAGATATTAATGGTTACAATCCATGACTGCCAAGATGCATACATGGTTCGAATCACAACTTAACATTGTATCATTAAAACCATGTATTAAAACAGTGGAATTCCACTTTCCATACCCTTTCACAGAGCAGGAAACTATAAGTCGTCTTAAAAAAATGTTGAGGAACATAGATGTAGGCATCAGAGTATAGAAGAATCGAGGGTTGAATTCTTCCCCATCATGGTAAAATTTATTTGACAAAAACAATTCTAAGTTGGTCTCGCTGAGGAAACAAAAATCTCAGTTTGCGATTCAAAATTCTCTTTGATTCTCCTAACAAAAGATTAGAGGCCGCTTGAGAAAATCCATGGTGAGTCTTCAAAAAGCGATAAGTCTGCACGTTTGTGGCTTTCAAACCAGGGACACCATCTTTGTACAGGATGTACTGCATGTAACAATTTGTAAGTTTTAAAATTTGACAACTAAATTCTGCAAAGCAGATGACCAAATGCAAAGAAAAGCAGAGGATACTTTTTAGTCAGCAGTAGAAAGTAAATATTTAAGTGAAGGAGGGGAGATGGGTTGGAACTCTTATAACACATACCAAATAAATGATAGTATCACAAATGCAAGCGAGTTGTATCATTCTTTAAAATTAAGTCATTTTAAACGAAAGCAGATTACACAAAGCATAGCAAATTACTGTGAATCAAGGATTAATACAATACCTTCTTGGGGTTCAGAAGTAATCGTAGAGAAGGTTTCTCCAAAGACAGCCTTGTCTTGTTAGCAGCAGAGTAAGAGTATCAGAAGCTTCCGCAGATTGTCTCCCGCAAAAGAACATTTGGTTTGGACCTAATACAATCAGCCAAAAAAACAATCAAGACGAGCCAGGAAATGCATCAATTGACCAAACCAGGCATTATCATGTCAATTCACAACTCAACAAACGGTCAATCAGTTAGACCATGACTACCAAGTCCAGGGAAAAAAGATATACAAGTGTATACACATAAACTTGTTTACTGAATCAAATTACATAATGGACCCATTGTGCAAACGAAATTAGTATTTTGGACACTAGTTTGCTAATACTCATGTATACAACCTGATTCAATTCAACAATGTTAATAAGCCATAAATACATTAAAAAAAACAGCAAAGATAACAATTCCAAATTAGAATCTAATTGAGACATAAGATAGTGGTCTGAGGGTAAAACGATGCTGTGAATCAATTAAAAATGTACCAAGACTTGTTGTGGTGCAAGATATTAATAGAATATGCAAACAAGACCGATCAAGTATTACACAACCAATGAGCAACTCCATTCAAAGAAATCATTCACAAGAATCGTCAAGTGAACAGTTCCAGAAGAACTACAGTATTCAATCTTTAACAAGATGTCAAAGACTTTGACGCTGCTAAATGAATATAACAGTAAGTAGAGATGACACAAATGTCGTAATTGTAAGCTCCAAACTTTCAGCGAAAAGAATCTCCTGCAACTTATGGGTGCAATCCATAAACAAACTTAAATCGTACTAAACGCATATAATTCGTAAAATCTATATAGTTTCCTGCATTAATCTTGTCATATATGGATTTAAACAAACCTCGTTACAATCTCAAAAATAATTATCATTCAAATTAAATTACATGATTATGATGATAATCAAGAATATTCTCTGACAATCACTGAAATGATATCGACTGCCAATAAACCTTTATGTACAACATATACATTAAAGTTTTACTTCCAATGAAATAATCAAGGATTCAAATACTTAAAAATACGAACAAAACAGTAATCAGATCTCAATAAAACAGGTATCTAGCACATCAATCACATTATCAAACAAAACAAAATTCAAAAACAAATCAACATTAAAAAAACAAACAAGAGATTATATAAAGAGAAAAAAGAAAAGAAGAAAAAACCTTGTTTGTGACCCCTGTCAGACGTATGCTTGAGCCACTTAGTCTTGAGATCATATAGGCTCCCGCATCTCTGTTACCAGGCAGGTGCTTCGCTATGCCATGTGTTCTCTTCACTACTTTCTTCTCTTCTGAAAACGCGTTCGAATGATATTAAAATTGGCAGGGGTTTCATTGAGCGAAAGAAGAGCGAATTTTTTTGAGGCATGACGACTTTGGGGGGAAAAAGGGTTGGCTTTGTGGGTGGCATAGTGGGCCATTGCCACCTTTTTTGATAATATGCGTTGCGTTCTCATGCCTTCATGAAGTCTCTTTCTCAGCACTAATACTATTCTCATTTCTTCGTTATTGTTGACTTATTATTTTGTGGAATATATAATTTAATTTTTGACGATTGTTCAGGGGATTAAATTTCTACAATAAGCAACCCTAGTAAAAAAAAATTTAATCGTCAATAAAAAACAATAAAAAGAAAGTTTAACCAATTTGATTTTTGGTTGA
>SNQN01003804.1:12772-43279 GCA_008642245.1 Bassia scoparia | reverse complement strand
ATGATGGGAGAAGAGAAGCAAAATTATGACTTGAGAACTTTTCAAGTATATGACCTTCTGTTGCATCTGCAGGTGGTGTGTCATGCACATTAGAACTTCAACAAGCCTTACCTTTGCTAAGGAAAGCATATGGAGACAGCATGCATAAAGTGTTGCACGTAGGCCCTGATACATGCTCTGTAGTATCCAATTTATTAAAAGAACAGGATACTGAAGCATGGGGAGTTGAACCATATGACATAGATGATGCTGATAATCAGTGCCAGAAGCTTGTGCGAAAAGGAATTGTGCGAGTTGCTGATATCAAGTTTCCTCTTCCATACCGTGCAAAATCATTTTCACTTGTTATGGTGTCAGATGCACTGGATTATTTGTCTCCTAGGTACCTCAACAAAACACTTCCAGAACTGGCAAGGGTTGCTTCTGAGGGGATTGTGATTTTCACTGGTATTGTTCTAAATTATCAAACTTTTTTTTTCAGTTTCTGCTCAAATCTCCATCATTTTTCACCAATKCTTTTTCTGCACTTGCCAATTCTAGATGACATGCATGATTTGGTATGTAGTGTCCGTTTTGTTTTAAAACTTGGGGATGCTTTATTGTTTGGTGTATGATGCTTGGAAGTACGATGAATCACTGAGCAAATATAGCTTAGCAGTTGGCTTACCCAACAGTCCTTTACCCTGAAATTGATTACCATAAATTTGGCATGTTCTTGTGAGCACAAAAGGTTTTAAGCTGCATTTGCAGTGTAACCAGCAGATTATAGAACTTTAATTATATTAGTCACCAAGCCGTGTTTGCTTTTGGTCCAACAAGAACTCTTATTCTCTTATAATATTTTTTAACTTCTTTTGAAACTCCGAGGTTTATAGGTTTTTAATTGCTGGCATTGGAACCATATGTGCTGCATCTCAATARCCTGTTCTAAACATTATTTGCAACTTGTAGGAAAACTCATGTTCTGGTGGATAATTTCAAAAAGTAGAAATTAAATTTAGAATGAAGTGTAAYGTTTTACAAATGCACTCTCAAAGAAAAGGTTCTTGAATGATGCTTCACTTGAAACTTGGTTACTAACTTACTATCATATGTTTATCTAATGAACAAACTTAGCTTAATTTGAGGGGTCTAGAAGGGGGAAGTCGGAAGTGTCTATTATGTTTGCATGAGCTGCAGAACTTCATTTCAGTCTTTCTTGAACTTTTTATTTTTTATTTTGTTATAACTTTAGGGCTATTAATGTGCCTTTTTCAGTTCTTACTGTTCCGAGTTTACTCTTAGAAGACATTTTAATTAGGGAAAATTTAGCTTTAGGTAAAGAAAAAATGTATGGAATCTAGATCRTTGTCGTAACAAAATTTATTGTTTTGAGAGGAACGGTCTGTTAATTCTTAAGGATTATTAACATAACGTGGCTTGAAAYAAAATTAATTTTAGTTGCAAAGAGGCTTYTCAATGCTTAAAGCTTGGAATACGATTATGTCAGCTGATGTCCTTGTGTAAGTCGAGTCACATGTGTTTCTGACAAGWATCTAGTGATCTTAAATATACATATAATGATGGGTATTAGTCCATCAATTGATGGGTAGATTCTGTTATGCATCTAGTAGTTTATATTTCTCTCTCTTTTATCTTTTTTTATAGACTTACCGATCTGACATTCAATTTAATAGGGTACCCTGGACAACAGAGAGCCAAGGGTTGTTGAGCTTTCCAAATTTGTCGTGCTGTAAGTGCCACATTCTTTATTTTTAATGTTTTTCTTTAGTTGGGTGATGGCTTTCTTTTTCATTATTTTATTTTAAAATGTTGCAACTATTCTTGAGATTTTACCTGCGAGATACACCTCCTTTCTCATGTATTGAATAGATCAAAGCATGCATAAGTATAATGCTCCATGCTGTAGAAGTAAATCCATGGAAGTGTTGTTATTCAGTGGACTGGAGCATTTCTTATTTCTTTAGTAGGCTATAAGTCACAGAAGCACAACAATGGATGATATAGAAGGTAGAAGACTTCTTTTTATAAGAGGTCCTTGCTTAATATCTTTTATAACGAGTCTAGTATCTAATAATCTAATTGTACCTATTTGGGTTCCAAGAAGTTCAAACATTAACACCTTAGTTGCCTATAACCTACATTCTTGTAGAATATTTCTTCGATCTAGTTGCTGTGAATCTGGAAGTGGGAACTAATGTTGAATGGTAGTTTCTAATATATTGATGTCATGATTTATGTTTGTGAAGGCCAAATTGCGGAGTGCTTCTTGGTGGATTTTAGATAACTTTGTAACAAACAAGTGGAGGAAATGAATCTGCAATGAAAGTATCGAACAGGCTGCAGCAAAGCGCTCTTACAGATCAGCTTGTCAAATTTTCCACTTGAAGGCGTATCCTTGAGTTATAGGTTTAAGTGAGAATAATGCTCAACTATTTTCCTAACTGCATAGTTCAGAGTACATATACGAAGGACCGTCCGCAAGCGATTAAGAAATCTTGTAATCGTTTTTGAATCAGGCGTAGGTGAATGTCTGATTGGCATCTCTCAATGCCAGAATATATCATAGAAAGTTTGTGTTATTCAATGGTTTTGGGGGTTGCAACGTTGATCAGATCAATATATTTTTATAATAGTAGGCTCAATTTGAATTTTCACTGTTGTTGAATCTTGTCGATTTCGATCATCTCTGCTCTTCATTACCCAGATAAGATTTTTTGTGAGAATATAACTTGTAACTTCTAAGCAACCACAATGATTAGTTTCACTTTAGAGGTTGGCATAAAAGATTGATCTGTGACAGGAAAATCCTCTATCTGGTTGTATTCAATTCTGAGATGGCAATTATAATGCGATTTTAAGAGTTGTGACAATAAAAGGTGGTACGGTTGTGGTTGTGGTTGTGCTTGTTAGCTTTCGAAATAGATTTGAGCTTTGATGATGATGCTAGTAGAACAGAATGTGGAATACAATTCAGGTATTTGTAAAATTGAATACTCCAGTTATCCAGTATGACTATGGCGAAAGTGATTGGCTACCATCCTCATCCTATTGAAGGGTCGTTTAATTATGATTGCGAGTATACTGACCTCTTTTCTTTTCCTCTTTTTGAGTGGGGTAAAGGGGTTAGTTGCCATCTAATCGGACTTTCAAGGTAGACCACCAGGGCTCTGTTTCTACGGACTAAATAGACCTCAATCGAGTTGAATAAATTAAATTAATCTTAAATGAATACCATGTAAAATTAAGTCTAGAGAAACAAGGCCTAGAGTTCTAGAGTGCATTGCTCACGGTGATTTTTTTTTTTAACATGGATCGGTTCACTTCAACTTATTTTTAATACTTACTGCTTGTTATAAAAATTTAATAGTCATCAATAAGTACTCGTAGCTATGAACATAGATAAATTTAGATAAGCATCAAGATTTTTTTTTAAAGGAATGAATATCGATGATATTCTCACAAATAGTTCTCGTGCATGAATTGTATGCAAATCGTTAGGGACAAATTAAATGTCTTTAGAAAAGATTGCGAATCGTATAACCTAATTTTTTATGTAATAAAAGTTGTTATCTTGTTGCATAAGGTAAATGATGAGAAAAGAATAAACTTTAAATGTTTCTTTACCGGAGAAAAATAGATTTATTGTAAAAATCTAGATGCATATAGTTTTGTTGATACTTTGGATTTCAATAAAATCTTTTACATCAAATATATTAAGTATAAATACAAGTAAACATAGTACTATGGTAGTATACTAGTATTCCCTAAAAAAATATTTCCTCGTCCTTTTATTTGCTACATTTACTTTATCACAGTTTTTGAGACACGACTTCAAATTACAATAATATCTTAAGTTGTAAATATTAAAAAATTATATTTCTCAAAAAGTAACATCCTCAAGACGAATCAAACAAGAGCAAGTCAAAACTTACAAATGAACAGTATCAAAAGTCAGAATTTAGCAAATAAAAAAGAATAAAGAGGGTATAAAATTAGTATGGAGTAGTATCCATATTAAATTATGGAGTACTCTGGTTTGAACGTGTGAGGCTGGACTTTGCCTAGAAAAGATGGTCTGGCTGACATAATAGTAATAAAGCAACTATTGATTGCTCAAATCCAATAATTGTCCCATTATTGAGTAATCAGTAATCACACCAGAATCCTCATCATCTCTTGAAATCATAAAAACAATCTCACTCTATTGTTTTGAATCAAAATATTTGAAACAATAATTTTTTTGAGATGCTCATCAAGTACGACAAATTTTACTTGATGTAAACTCCTACATACGTATATTTGATTGCGAGTCCTATAACGAAGACAATAATGTAAAACGAGAATAGAAAAGAAAACGCTTGTTATAAATAATTTGAAATATTTAACATACCATTCTACGTAAAAAAAATAATACCTCTTTTGCTTGTAAAGTTTTTCTAACTTTTCATTATGTGACGTTCTTAAAGATTTTATTCACTTTTGTTTTATTCTAATTTGACAATTAATTTTTGTAAAGTGGTTAAAAATTTTCTTCTGTTTCTAGAAAATTCTGAGAACGATTCTTATTTTCGCCCTTGTAGCTTTCTAAAAAAAATAGACAACTACTCCGTAAATATTTATTTTTACTTTCCACACATTTTAGTGCCATGTAAGGCTATGTTCAATTCAATTTATTTAAGTATTTTAGTACTTATTAAAAAAAAAAGTTTAGATTAGATCAGACCAAATAAGAAAAATTCAGATTAAATAAAAAAATACTAAAAACAAAAAACAACTATAAAAAAGTTTAGATCAGATAAAAAAATTCAATTCAGATTAGGTCAGATCAGAAAAGTTCAGATAAGACAAGATTTAGACAAACTAAACAAGCCACACTCTTCTTATCAAAATGAGGAATGAGTTTGGAACAATGACTTCAACCCCACCTTTGATTTCCGCGATCATGGGTTCGAATCTTTATATCCCTTGTAAATTACGCGCCCTTATGACTTATTCGGAAAAAAAACACTCCTCTAATCAAATTCAATTGATAAAACACATAAGAGATGAGGAATTTAAAAGACTATTATGGCTACTAAGCATCCCCACCAAATCTCCTTTAATTCTTTTTTTTATTAAAGAGAAAAGATATCACAATAACCTTTCACACTCAAAAGCCGAAAGTACACAAGTTTATGAGGCGGATAAATCACACGCTGAGTTGGGTAATGAAACCCGACTCTAGACATTTGTATTAAATAACAACTAAGGGCATGTAGCACTTGATTGGAATTTGCATCGACTTAATTTATTGCTTCTAATTATTTATTTTGGACTCGGATCAACTAGGACTTTATCTATACACCGTATTTGGACTTAATTTATATTATGTAGGATTGATAGATAGAATTTGCATCGACTTGATTCATGCATCTGGTTATTTATTTCCACAATCTCTTTTTTTCTTTATTTTTATTCACTTTAATATTTTTTATTGTGCAGTTGGACTTGTTTATTCCAACGCTGCGTGTGCCGATACTTTCTTAGTATATGATATTTCGCGTGTCAGCGTAATCTCTTGTCAGCTATCTTTTTTACATTCATACACTTCTACTTTATGTATTTTTGTACGAATATTGTTCAACATTTAAAAAATTACTTTATCAGATCTTATATACTTACACAGTTGCACCCCACACTGCGTGAAATTATTCTCTTCAACCTCTCTTAATTGCTATGAAATATGAAAATGAGGGAGGTTATTCAATTGTCCGTTGTACCATACCATCGGTGATTATTATCTACATATTCATATACTCATAGTCTTCTCACATACAAATCAAGCCTTTGGAATTCTAAATGCTAATCGAAATCGAAATATTGATAAAAAGTCCACATTTTTGAACAAGCGACTAAAATGCCCCTAACGTACAAGCAATTAGACTTTTTTTTTGATTTGGGGGCATTTCGTTGGCACTACAACAAAAAATTAAAGAAAAATTAATCGCAACAAAGTATTTAATTAGTTTTTTGAATGCGAATGATCCATAAAAACAAGGATGAGGCTAAAATTCCGCTTTGAAAAACCTTCAAATCTCTAACCAACCGAACTATTCTGTCTATCGTCACGAGTATTTAATTCAGTGATGGCGAATCGATAACCGCGTAACCGCTAAGATAAACACATTAACACACACATCCTAACATGAGTATTCACTACTAAGATTGCATTAAAAAATAAGCCACTCTGCAACACCCGAAAAAAGCGCCTTTGCCAATTTCCCACTCACTCTCTACTTCACACTCGCCATTTCACACACCCAACACTCACTCACTCACTGACCTCCGATTTCTTTTTCTCTCTCCAATTTCGCACTTCCGTATAAGCAACCACTAACAATACAAGTCTTCCAATACTACTCAAACCACGTTCATTAGGTTTTTTAATCTCCTCTTCTTCTTCTCATACGTAATGGATGATTCAATCAACTAGCTGCAAATTCCGAGGAAGAGAGCGAGAGAGAGAATCAAACGAACAGTTTTCAATGCGGTGGGAGTACACGTGTTGCGAGACGCATCTTCGTCAATATCGAATTATTGTGTTTCTTGTGATTTTCGCTGGTTTGATGTCTGGACTTACTCTAGGCCATGTCATGAGTCTTGTTGATCTTGAAGTATCTTGCTAAGTCTGGCACTCCTAGATCGTAAACATGCTGGTATTTTCACTTCCTTTTTAATTAGTGTTTTTTTAGATTTGTTTGTTTTACTGCTAATTTTGTTAACAATGCTTAATCATGCACTGATACACGTTTGATGCTTGTTCGATTTTATTTGTGTTTGAACTCGACATTTATTACTGGATTTATCTACAATATGCTGCTGATTAGATTTTTGTAATATGCTTAGATCTTATGCTATTTCATTTTAGTTTTTTTGGCAAATTGCAACTAATAATTTCACCGACGAAGCTATGTTGCAATTGCAATGATATGCCAGCTGTATTATTTTTGACTGTATGTTGATTTTGGTTTTATTTTAGAAGTTCACAAAAGGCATTAGCAAACTTGCGTTGAATTCTGTTTATAAATCTGTAATCTTTAATTACTCCTTCGGTTCTCATCTGCTTGGACAGTATAGATCACTTGGCTGTCGAAGAGGTCATGGATGATCTCTTATATGATGTCAGAGCTTGTGAAATTTAGTGCCATTGATGTTGGAGAATAGTGTGCTTTCATTGTGAATCCTTGTTTTGTTCTATTTTAATTGTATTTACTCCTATGACAACTTCCCCTCTTTCTCATGATAGAGAAGAAGTATTGCCTGTTTTCGAAATCAGCATTACTACTCTGTACGCTGCTATCTGCAACGCTGCTTCTATGGAGGTAATTTCCTGTTTCTTCTTTCATTCACTTAATTTTGTAATTTATTTTTATTTATAAGTGAAGCCTTTTCTTTGCAGGCACTTCCAATTTTCCTCGACAGYTTGATTACAGCTTGGGGTGCTATCCTAATTTCAGTGACTTTGATACTTCTGTTTGGTGAGGTTAGTTGTTGAGGCTTCTCTAACTCCCTTATAAATACCCTTTATCCAAATTATATGTTGCTAGTACCTGCAAAGTATTTGGTTAGATTTAGTCATCTTTTAATGGATATTGTGAAGCCATAATGAGTATATAGTTAAAATTATAATCCATACTAGATTACCTTTTAATTAATGATTCATATTAAAACTAAAAAGCACATTAATGGGGTATTGACCTTGTAGGATGTTATTTATTTTTGGGTTAAAAGAATATACTTTGTAGCTAAGATGACCTATATTCTGTATTGCAGAGAGTACTAGAAGATATTGTCACTTGTCAGTCTAAATGGAATATGAAGTTGCCGAGTTGGTAGCGGCATTTTATTATTCTGCTTAGGTGATCACATTTTATAATTTGGAAATCATGAAAGTCATGGATTACATGCAACAGTTTGAACTGCTATTTCCCTCTTTCTGATGTCAATTTTAAGTTATTTTGTATCAAACCACCCACAATTCGATTTGGAACTGTTTTTCAGATCAAGGATATAGGCATTTGGTTCTTTAGTTTTGAACTGGATAATCAACATTGATACAATGTTGTTCTTTTTGGTCTTGCCTAGTTTCTTTTTCACTTCATCCTTGTTGATGTTTAACTTGATTTGCAGATTATACCACAATCAGTTTGTTCTCGGTATGGTTTAGCGATTGGTGCAGCAGTAGCACCTTTTGTTCGTGTTCTCGTATGGATTTGCTTTCCTGTTGCTTATCCTATAAGCAAGGTAATAATTTTAATGTGTATTTGTCGTTTTGTTGTTGAACTTGCTTACTCTTGAGACCCATAATTTGTGATGCTTCTGAGTGTGTGAATTTGTGATGTTTGAATGTCATGGTTTCTTTTGTCTGCAGCTCTTAGACTTACTTCTAGGGCGTGGACACGTGGCTCTTTTCCGAAGAGCTGAATTGAAGACACTTGTAAATTTCCATGGGAATGAGGTGTGCATATGCTTGTTTGGTTAATAACGTTATTTTTTTTTGCTTATTTTATTCTTAATGATTTCCTCATTTATCTGTAGTTAATATAGATTGTATTGTCTAAAAATAGAAGTGGTGCCTTATTTTAGGGCTAGGGAATATTGTTCAAACAAGAATAATTAAATAGGGGGATGGGGGTTCACTCTTGGCGAGCTAATGATCTTATTGACTGTATCAACTATCAAGGAAAGACAATTGATGCTCAAAGTTTAGGCTCACTGTCGTGTTTGAGACGGTGTGATATAGTCTCGCTATCATTAAATGATTCTGTTCAATTCTTTTTTGCACATTGAATTGTGAGAAAGAAGTAAAGATTCATCTATGATTTTATATTACCTAATGCTTCTTTGTCTGTTCTAAGCTACAACATGTGTGGTTCGTTACCTGAAGTCAAGAACCAGAAATTTTGAGGAAGACAATTTAGTTCTTGGGGACAAAGAACTGGGAGGTTGTCGACTGAATTTTCTTTTTGTTCAAAGGGACTAAAGCTACTAGTGTGATGGATATTTTTTATTGATCTCTGAAAGAGTTTTTGTCTCTACGTGAGTAATACATGTGAAAACCTCCTCTGAAAAAAGAGAGAGGCTATGGTAGTACATTTGACCTCCAAACTTTCTGGTTCAGGAAAATTGAGCCTTGAACCTTTCTATTATAAATAGCCAATCCAACAAGAGCTTTTGATCAATTTGTACTCTTAATTCTACTAGCCTTGGTGAAAGTGTGAGAGATTCAACTTGTTTCTTGGCTTTGTAAATTAGAGGCTCCCCCTTATTGTAATGTCTGCTAGAGGTTAGAGCCATTTATGATTTATCCCACTTTTAGTTCTGTTTGTGAGTGTGGGTGTCTAATTGTCTTAGTTGAAGGAATGGTAAAAATATAATTTTTCTTGTGAAGTCATCGTTTCTTTGTATTTTGGTTTTATTAATTAGATGGGTCATTGTTCTCAGCCACACTTATTTTTGGTACTTGGAAGGTTCTTGACATTGGCTATCTTTGACAAACTGTTAAT
The DNA here is from genome assembly GCA_008642245.1 of Bassia scoparia. Lineage (NCBI taxonomy): Eukaryota > Viridiplantae > Streptophyta > Magnoliopsida > Caryophyllales > Amaranthaceae > Bassia > Bassia scoparia. The sequence continues at coordinate 33,731 of SNQN01003804.1, read as the reverse complement.
TTTCCTTTAGAAGGAAAGAACGGCTTGGTGATCATACTTCTGATACCCTCCATTAGAAATTTGTTTGATGTGAGGAAGCATTGGAACCATGTCTTGGATAACTAGTTGTGTCTAGCATATTCAGGAGGATTTTTAATGAGGTTACAATAGTTAGAAATGCTGAAAGATCAACGTAGCGAGTGAGTGTATATGTTTATTCGTGACGTGGGTAGTGCTAATTGCAAATCAGTGGTGGGATATATATTATAAAGATGGAATCATACACAAAGCAATATCTTATTGTTGTTCTAATATATTGCCTTGATGTATTCATTCATTCTTTCATTTAATCATGTATTCAATACATTTTATCTGTAACCAGGCTGGAAAGGTGGGATTAACACATGATGAAACTACAATTATTGCTGGAGCATTAGAACTAACAGAGAAACAGCTGGTGATGCAATGACTTCTATATCTGAAACATTTGCAATTGACATCAACGCTACATTGGATAGGTGAATATATAGTAGTGCATTACATGAAAGAACTTGTTGCATTCTTCTATCATTTAGCTCTGGAATTTAAAAAATATAGATCACAATTGCAAGTTATTTCAATTTTTTTTTTAAAAAATAATTAAAAACAGAGTATCTCTTCCATGCAGGGTCACAATGAACTTGATAATGGATAATGGTCATAGTCGATTCCGGTGTATTATGAGGAGCAGACTAACATTATCGGACTTGTCTGGTATGTTCATGTTACTTCTCTCAACTTTGTTGCTTGATCACATTTGTGTTGCTCTGAAATTGATTGAACAGATTATCCTGCTTTTTCATTCACATAATATTCTTTGGATTTCTTGGTTGCTTTGAGAATGAGATGATTGTAATCTTGCTTGCTGCTGATGGACAAACATTTTTCTGATTTTATGATGAAAAAATTGAGTAGACGAGCAAAAGGTGTAGAATAAGGAAGCTGAGGATACAATTCAAGGAATGAAAAATTAAATTTCACATTATAGAAAGAAAGTATAGATATGTTAAAGATTTGTTAAAAAAGAACAAGTTAAATGAAATTCTCCCAATTTTTTTTTATGCCTCGGCTAAAATTTTCCTAAATGTCATTTTTTTTGAACCCCCAAATCTTCAGCAAAGTGAAAGCAAGTTTTCTTGGCAAAGACAGTTCTTACCTTGATCACAGTAGTGCTTTCAAAGGCAGTTAAGCCTGTATCTTTGAAGAAAAGACGGTTGGGTTCAATACTTACAAAGCATAGCGTTATAGCAAATAAACATCTGTGAAAGAGAATTGGCTTGCTTTTGGCCCCAACAGAAGCTAGTGATTCTATAATTCTCATCCATGATTCAAGCTGTGGAGTTTTGGCTTGCGTGATTTTGAATTGTGAATTCTCTGTTTGCAGAGAGGAAAACAGAGAATTTGATGATGCAAATTATTGAGAATTGCGACTTGCACAGTTGCACTCAATAGGCTCATAAGAGCCTGCCTCAATTCTCTTCATATCAGGCCTGTACTAGAATTTTTATCTTTTTAAAAAATAAATATTTCTCTTTCATCCTTGGAGGCGCACTGGCTATCTCAGCTGTCAATCTTAATTTCTCTTGAGCTTTGCACTCTTTCACGTTGTACATATCATCATGAAAAAAATTGCTGTAATAAACCATTAAGCTGGTGTCTTAGCACAGCCTTTTATGTCATAATTGTCAATCTGTTCCATACCGTGTGAATTTAGTGGAGTTTGTTTTAATTAAGTCTGGGCCTGGGGTGTGCATAGTTGATTGCTTTATTGTAATTTATAACTGCGAATATGTTAGGAGTCATGAATCCATTGCATGATGCTTACTTATGCTGTGTCCTGTGTGCTAGCTTTTGGTTCCTTGCTTCTTGATTTTTTGGGTCTATGAAGCTCGTCCTGGTCTAAGTCCATTGCGTGTTGTCTTTGGAATGGATGCTTAGTTAATGTTTTTATGTGATTTAGTGGTGATTTGGTTAGCTGTTAGTGCTTTAAGGTCTGGTATGACCATATGATAACAGAGATGCAGTTGTATCTTAATGTCATCGACGGGTTGCTTTCCTTGGAGTTTTTGATGCTGAAGGTTCTGGCTGTCCTATCTTCTAATGTTTGCTTATTATTTTTATATATGCTCGTGGTTTATTTTGTGCTACGCAWTTCTGTATCAGTTTTTGTAATTCAATTGAGTCGATCTTCTGTATTTGATGTTTATTTACAATGATTTCTTATCATTTTCAGGTGAAAAATCTTTTAACTATTGATCCAGACGATGAAGTACCTTTAAAGAGCGTAACGATTCGCAAAATTCCTAGGTATGTAGTAATGATTTACATCTCAAGGGTAGAATAAATTCATCCATATCCCTTCCTCCCATTATTTATCCAAACAAGGTAGAGGAATCTTTCATTTTCTTCTCCCTTTTTTCCCCTCCATTTCTCTTTATCCAAATRAAGTGTAATGGTGTTAGCCTTCTTCTATCCATTAGTTAGTAAGAAAAGTTGGCTATTAAATCACAAGTTTAGGGGATCCTACAGATATAACAAAACAAAAGGGGGGAGGAACCTATTGATTTGTCATAGCAACAAAAGTATTTTGGATATTTTTGCTAAACATGCGGTAAATGAAGATTTTTTTTTTCCATATTTTTTAAATAGAAGCATCTTTATATATAATTCAAAATTATCGTTTAGAGAAAATAGCAAGTAAACAAGTCTTGCTAGAGATATAATAGGAAAAAGGTTTATGTTTTTAAGTCTTTCAATATCCTAAGTTGATCAACTTTGGGATTTCCAAAAGGGGTTTATCGTCAAGGGGATTCTTTTTTATTTATTGGAAAAATTAACTTGACCCTTGTTCAAACATCTTTTATCTAACCAATCCTTCTTTATTACGTGATCTTTGTTGAGTTGTTGGTCAAGTTATAATGCCATATTGCCATGATTCTAAACTGCTTGAGCAGCTTAATGTCAATGGCATAATGCATTAATAAACATTCCTTAACACGTGTGTACTTATATTGAATATTTGAATGTGATGTTGTTAAAAGTTAAACCTAGATGATAAACGCTACCTGAATTATACTTTTTCATCTGTTACCATTGTAAGTTTTGCATTTAAGTTTTGTGCTTCATCAATATGTTACTTTGACTGTTAATATCTTTAGTTATGCAAAAGAAATAATTATGAACTAAATGTTTTGAAAATGCACGTTGAGATGAATCAAATAAGATTCCACGTTACTACTTTTTTGTTGCATATGAATTGAAGGATGATCAAGTGAGGTGAAGGTTGCAATTGTAAAAGAACAGAATAAGTATGATCCTGTGTAGCTGTAGTTGAAGTAATATTCTAAATTATTGTAGAGATAATGCTATGGTCAGTGCACTTTACATGGCTCACAGGTATAATTTTCATTAATGTGTCCACTGCAGGGTACCTGAAACAATGCCACTGTATGACATACTGAATGAGTTCCAGAAAGGTCACAGCCACATGGCAGTGGTCGTACGGCAGAAGAACAAATCAGAGGTGCAGGTTGTCAATGGGAATCCCTCAAGCGGTAAGTCTTGGTTGTTACTGCATCAAGAGTTTCTTTGCCTGGTAGAACACTAGATTCAACCTGAAAATGTGTTTTGCTCAGACAAAATGGGGAGCTTATATTTTTGTGTGTTGTTTCAACTTGTCATCAGAACAGGATTTGAATTATTTCCATGCCTTTCCCTCTCTCTGACTTCTCCTAGTTAATAAACACTCAAGGACTAACGACARCATTCARCATTTCAGTTTTCATGCCTTTCCCTGTTCCTGACTTTTATTTATAAACACCCAAGAACTAATGAGAGTGTTCAACATTTTTTTCATAGCTTTTCCTGTTGCTGACTTCTATTTATAAACAATCAAGAACTAATGAGAATGTTCAACTTATTTTTCATACCTTCCCCTGTCACTGACTTCTTATTTATCGGAACTTCTCGGCTTCGTTTCAGCTAAATGTTGTCAACTTATTTGCTAATTAGGTAATGCTTAGGGTGTAAATATTTCATGTAAAGTTGGATTTTCCATATTTTATTCTATTCCTTTTGTAAGAGCAACTATGTGTTATGTAGGAGTAATCCTAGCTCCTCCAATACGTAAGGCTAGGTCCTAAACAAAATTGGTAATGCGGTGAGTGGGAAACAATGTAGGATTTAGGCCAGGTCCCGTTCAACTTACTTCAAAGCACTTTTTTGAGTGCTTATTTTAAAAATTAGCACTAATCAAATAGGAAAATTCAAATCAGTTAAGAAAAATCGAGATCATGGTTTAGAACATTCTATGAACAACGACAACTACGGAATACATTAAGTCACTTCGAAAAATTATAGTTCGTGCAGAAATGAAATCAGATAATATTAGAATAATTTCAAATAAGTAAAAATTTAGATGAACTTAACATAGCCTTAACTTAATATAAAATACTCAGACCAAAAGGACAATGTACCAACATTAGCGAACACCCAAAATCCTTCTGTTGCTTTTAGTAGTGGAGAAAGGAAGTGGATGAACATTGTAATGAGTGGTAATGGAATCACAAACTTTGGAAAATTTATCACTGTATGTGCTGGTAACATGCATATAGGAGCCACTAGATGATTCATCAGTGGTTCRTGTAGGTAGTGCAATTGAAAGTGTGTTGAAATTCTTGAAAATATTTCTATATTTGRTTTGAGCAKAATTACTTTGATATACGTGCACAAATTTCCCTTTACAACCTTTTGTACTCTGTATGTGTTTGTCTTTTATTCAAGTTGCAGTAGATAATGCAATTGCACCATAAAGTTTTCTTAGACCAACAATGTGCCACGTTGACACTCCCTTGTAAACATTGTTGAGGCTTTCCCATAACGTTTCATTACATGCCATTACTATCTTAGTTAACTGAGTTAACGGATTTTATCTGTTAACCTTTTCCATCTACGTTTGTCTTCCACTTTTCAAATACTATTGTCAGGTTATTTACAATTATGCCATTATAYCTCCTTTCTTATTCAATCTAGGTTATTGACCTGTCCCTGCTTTGATGGAAATCATTTTCCTTTTATAAGGGAGGGAAACCATGTTCTCCTTTTTCCTTTTTCCTCTATCTCTCTTCTACCTTCATGGAAGTTGAGTATGTGCATGGTATAACTGGTTGTAGCTAAATACAACCACACTCATTTCTTGTTCATTTTCAACTTTAAATGAGCAAATTTTTATAAATGTTTGTTATTTTACAAATGAACAAAAAAATGGGTGGTTCCGAACATTCGGTTGTACTATACAGTTTGCTCATGAAACCTAACATCCGAAAATAATTTTCGAAATGTGTTTTCCTTGTAATTGTTTCCCATGAATAATCATTTTATATACTCCGTACAATAATTGTTTATGCCTGACCAAATGGATTACTGCAGATCACTTCTCATGTTTCCAAAAGCTTAAACTAATTATCTTTCTCTGGAAAACTAATGAATATATGTTGATCTAATTTATCTTATTCTGTATGTAGATGCAGTTAAAGAGGTACGAGTGGTCATTGAGAGAGAGAATTCTGAACATAACTCTTTAGAGAAGGAGAAAAGTTTGAAACTCAAGAAAAACTTCTACAAGTGGAAGAGCTTCCCAAATAGTAATAAAYCAAATAAAGGAATGAAGACCAAGAAATGGAATAGGGATATATATTCAGACATCTTAGAGGTTGAGCAACCTCTGCCGAAGCCTGATGAAGAAGAAGCAATTGGGTTAATCACCATGGAGGATGTGATTGAAGAGTTATTACAGGTAACTAAATTATATTCTTCTTTACTCCCTGTATCTGTAATAAGCTAGCTCATATATCGTTGACAAGTGGTACTGGCTTATAAAATGTTTGCAGGAGGAGATTTATGATGAAACAGACCATCATTCCGATGATTCATGACACTCGGCTTTTACYGTGAATGAATTTGGATTTAGTAGATGTAAACACAACCTCTGTGTAGGAGGGGCCGGCAGTTATATTCCAGCATTTTGTCAATTTTAAGCTAGGTTAGGCAGCCTGAGGCTGGAATGTATAATATGCCATCTCGATAATCAATATAGGTGCACTTACTTTGGTCTATTGTTGTATATGCGAGCTACGTTAGCAGTTACTGAAGATGGCTTAAATTGAATGCAGTGAACTAGAAGTATACTTGATAAAAGAGTGATGCTTCTTGATTAGTTTCTGGAAGTCACCATSAAGGAGGTCAGTATCATACTATCAYCCATCATTTCTAGTGTGCAATATAAAAACTTGGATAGTCCAGTACTTATTCAAACAACCTTTCCTGATCAATGCTTTCGGATTAGGTACATTGTTTATGTAAAATGTCTTCACTTGATTCGACATATATATGTTACATAACTAGGTCAATTAAGTTAACCAAAGATATAACAAAGAATGGGTCAATAATTCCAAGTCTTTCAACTCCCATAGCACAATGACTATGATTTTATAACCTTAATGACGATAGCAATAAGAGGTTTATCATGTTAGAGCATGCTTAGCCCAAAGTCAATTGAGTCTTTAAGACTCTTGCTTAAGAGTTTCTCATCTATACCTTCTATATTAAAACATACTCCCAAACACAAATTTGACACTTGCCATCTTATAATCACTTTCTTCAAATATAAATCACTCCCTCCTCATTGTGACATGTCATTTTGAATCATTTCTCCTAAATTTAACTTTCTTTTATTCTATAATCTCTTCATATGTCTAATTCATAATTTATTCATGATCATTATTTTTTCTACGATTTCTCTCTATTCCAAACATCGTAGTTGTCGCCTCTTTCCCTCTCCTCCATCTTCCATGTCACACTTCCTCCTGACCTAAGGTCGAATTCTCTGTGGGAGGTTCATAGTTACAGGCGAACCTCGCATCACTTTATTTATTTTTTCTTTTTGAGACATGAGAATCATATCAAATTTTCCTTTAACTTCTTATCTCATACTTTTTGGGGTCCACAATAAATTCTTTCTACCTTTTTCCTATTTGGATCCCACATACTCCGTATTTTATTTAAATACCCATCAACACATCTTAACTTTTACTAAATTTTGCCTCAATTTCCATATTCTCATAGCTGCGTATCTTTAAAAAAATGAAGGAAGTACTCGTACAACTAATTTTTTCCCAAAATAGTAAATGCACATTTCATTAGAGTACAGACTACAGAGTAAGCATAATAAATTCCAATTTATACATTTATGCAATAAAAAAAGAGATCTTTTAATAAACAATTAATCTTAATTAATTAATTTATGATAAACAATTAATCTAATATATTTAATTTAAAAATAACCCCTAAACTATTATGTTGTCACATCATACCTATTATTAGATGTGTATAAGAGACAGGTGCAATATTTATTGTATCATATTTTTCCTTACTTTACCTGAACTACTCACCACAAAATTACCTTGAGATCAGTAAGGTTAATCAAACAACAGTTGTGCAGGAAGAAAGTCCTGCACTTGTTGTAGATTCATCAGAACATCCAACAACACCAGTCGTCGAAGCAGCAGATACCAGAGACAATGATCGAGTTYTATCTTCGGAAACYTCTATTTCCGATACAGAGGAAATGTCTGATAATGATCAGGAGATTAACGCTCCCATTGCAGACAAAGTCATGGTACCTCAACCATCTACCAAAGAAAAAGCGGAAAAAATTGACAAAGATGAGGATGAATCAGCTGTTTTAGCAGTTGATCCTCTGTCATTCCCTCCTGATAATTCCACTGACAAACAAAGAAAGGAGTGGTTCAAGCGGATGCTTCCAGAATCAAAAATACTAGAATCAACTCCTGCATCGAGAAAGTTTGAGCAGAAAATTCAAGAATATGTGAGTGCCAAAAAATGCAACTTGTCAATCTTTATGACATGGTTATATACCACAAGGTTCATGGGCAAGCGCGAATTGCTCTCCCTAGAGAGTGTTGTCAAGGCACACCCTGGTGCATGTGTGTTCATAGTATCCCGGATCATGGCCTCCAAACAAGGCAAGGAGATCATCCAACCACTAGTTGATCTCGGTCACCTGATACAGCCTGTTGCACCKGATTTCACCCTACTGTTTAATGGYACACCAGTTCAAGACTGGTTCAAYAAGCTCAAAGAYGGGCAGATTGATCCCGGGACAATCCCAATTGCCCAAAACCTCCCAAACCTTCTAAGGTTAGTGCTCTTGTACAAATACGGAGGTGTGTACTTAGACACCGACATGATCATCCTTAAGGACCTTAGAACCTTACGGAACACCATAGGTGTCGAAGACTTAGACGAGAAGCTTAGCAGAACGTTTGTAGTCAACAGTGCCGTGTTRATCTTTGACAAGGATCATCCCCTATTATTAAGGTTCATGGAAGAATTCACRTCCTCCTTCTGTGGAAGTGTTTGGGGGCACAATGGACCTGGCCTGGCCACTCGAGTTACAACGAAACTACTCGATGATAAACGTTACCAATTCAATATGGTGTCTCCTATGGCATTTTACCCTGTTTATTGGTCCTATATTCAATGGTTCTTTCGACACCTACACCGGAACAACAAGAGTATATGGGTTGAAGATTTGTACTACAAGATTATTCATCAATCTTTTGGTGTACACCTTTGGAACAATTTGAGTGCTCATTTGAAGATCGAAAGGGGAAGTGTTATTGGAAGATTAATATCTGATCATTGTATCTTATGCCAAGATGTATACCAAGACTAGGTCTAGGATACCAAGTCCAAAACTACACATTTTTACTCACAAAACTATACATTATTAGTCAAATTAATAATCATTTTCTTGTATACATTTATTTTTTCAGAGGAAAATATATATAGTTGTAACTTTGCACCATTGTTTATCTATATATTTAATTTTTATCGGCATTGTATATACGATGAAAATCATACATCCTAGCTAGTGTAGGCTTTTTTTTTTTTTTTTTTTTTTTGCCTGTTAGCTAGTTTTTTAAAGTAATGGTAAAATTGCACAATTAGGCTTCTTTGGAATTATATAATTACAAAAGTGCCTTATCTGATTTTCTCTGTGTACTGGGAATCCTTATTACTGAAAAATGTTAGTGGCACGATGGTAAATATGGATGCTCAGTTAATCCTTATTATTGCATTGGCTTGTGCTTTAAAGTCTGCTATGATCATATGTTAACTGTGATTCATCAGTTGTGTTTTAAGTTTTACGTCGTTGATGAATGGGTTGTTTCGGTTGTCGAATCCTCTAAGTTTGCTTACTTGTTTGTACGTGTTCATGGTTTTACTTCTGTGGTACGTTTTTGTTGCAGTTTTTGTAATTTCAATTTTATTGTGACTTGTGAGTACAAAATATGCAGTTGATGTTTAATTCAATGCATCTCTTATAAATTTCAGGTGAAAAATCTACTAACTATTGATGAGAAATGAAGAAGTACCTATAAAATCTTTTAGCAAAATTTATTTGAGGAGATGTAGTAATGAATTTACATTTTAAGGCAGATTACTGGATTGCATGATTTTAATGTTTATTGTATGTTTAAGCCTTTAAGGCTAGTGGTTTCCCGCTGCCCGAGTCCTAATGCTTGGATAATAAAGGGCTGAGAGTTGTTGTAGCCACGGTAAAACTTTGTCACATCCTATCATATAAACCAAAATGATAATCATGAAACGTTGTGGATGACTTCGAGGAGTAGTCAAAAAGATAATAGCATACAAATTTCCAATTTATTCATACAAACATATCAAAAAGATATTATCTTACCTTCATAAATATAATATAATATTAAAAATTAATAATGTTTCCAAAATCAACTGATTACAATAAATCTAAAGATTGACATAATACATCATTAGTAAATATTCCATTTTTGATGACGATTATGTTTCCATGGACCATAAATATGTTTAACAAGATATATTTTTTTTAATGAAAAAAGCTAACAGAAGTTTTTAGTTTGCATCGATGCACCTAAGACTCACCAAAAATCTATATGCAGTGTTGCATATAAGAAATCGAAAAAGAAAGTTTTATCATAAAAATGCATTTGTATCTTAATATATAATTTGTGATTTGTCAAAGGATTTGCAACAGATAAATTGTGTTAGGAAATGAATTAATGCTTATATATATATAACATTCATGGTTATATTTAGCAAAACCAATTTTAATACTTCGTACTTCATCTGTTTTGATACTCAATAGTGAAATGAGATATCATTGGATATATCACATTATCAATATTATTAGTAATATATAACACTGTAGAGATATTTTTATATCATATCTAGATTTCGTTGATGTAATATTCCTTCTAATCACTAGTGAGTAGGACTAATTCCTTTATAAGCTTTTATGTAAGCAAACTATATATTTATTTATATCATCTAAATAAATGTTTTCTATATAAAAAAACGGATTTTCTATCGTGTGTCCAAGACACACATAGTGCAACATATTCATTGTATAAATCTTTGATAAATCAAACATTAATTACATCAATTTACGTGTGATTTTGTCATGTTTTCATAACGTTTTACCATTTTAGAAAGTATAATAATTAATGTCTTATACATAACCCTTAGTCGCAACAATAACATAATCCTTTCATTAAGGTCATTGAAGATTGCTTCTCTATCCCAGCATATAATAAGAGATTATTGTTTGACCCATTGTAATATTTTCTTCTTATTCAGTCACCACTGTCAGAAGCAACCAACACAAAAAAAAAAATAAAAAAAATATACTTATACTTTCCTCAGTTACTTCATGTTGAAATGTAACATTTGTGTTTAATTATTATTTCAGTATTTATAAGTAAGAGAATCTTGTAAATAACTATCAATGAATTAGATAATATAGTCAATTTGATTGCCCGTTAAAACATTATTAATACTCAATTATTATAATTTTTACAAATATTTATTTTAAAAAAACTATACATCAATCAGAATTGGAAAGTGTATGAACAGTAAATGACTATATATTTTTTTGAATGAATGAAGTTAATCAATCAGAATTGCAATTTGCAATCAATATACATCAACTAAAAGGTAATTTAATCTACCAAGAAACATATTTTGAATTTTTTTTTGAAAACCTACCATTTTTTTCTCCTCTTCTCTCTTGTTTTCGCGTATAGTTGGATGAGTTGCAAGCATATCACAGAAGATGTCAACTCGAAAGGCATTTGGCCTTGATAACAACATCTTTGTCATCAATCTGCTTGATTAGTGCATTCTTTGTTGCATCGTTTTTTCTCTTATTTCATCTCAAATGCCCACCTCAAAGTTTTACAAGTAATCACATGATTACTTTGAAATCATTAAGTTGAATCCTACTGGAGAAACTCCAATAATAAAAAACTCCGACATCGCATTGTCAGATAGTGATTTTACAGCACTTATGTGAATGTTTTGGATGATGGTGTTTCGAATCCCATTGCATCACCTTCAGAAACTTCGCTACCATCATCAATTGTTCCGGATTATTGCCAACTCCTCCTGCTGACATGCTTCTGAGAGTCGGAATCCAACAACAGTTGTGCAGGAAGAAAGTCTTGCACTGGTTATGGATCTATCATCAGAACCTCCGACAACATTAGTTTCGAAGAAGCAAATCGAGGGACAGTGATATATTCATCTCCTGTTTCCGATACAGAGGAATGTCTGATAACGATAGGAGATTAATGTTCTCGTTGCAGATAAACTGATGTTGCCACAACATCTGTTGGAAAGAAAAAACAGAAAAAATCGACAAAGATGAGAGATGAATCAGCCGTTTTAGCAGGTTGATCATCTGTCACTCCTCCTGATGATTCCACTGAGGAACAAAGAAAGGAGTGGATCAGCAGAAGCTTCCCGAATCAAAAATACTAGAATCAACTCTGCATCGAGGAAGTTGAGCAGAAAATTGAGGATATGTGAGTGCCAAAAAATGCAGTGTGTCAATCTTCATGACATGGAAATATACCACCATGGTTCATGGGCAAACGCGAATTGTTCTGCCTAGAAAGTGTTGTCAAGCAAACCTGGTGCGTGTGTGTCATAGTATCCGAATCATGGCCTCGAAAAGGCCAGGAGATCATACAGCCACTAGTTGATCGCGGTCCTCATATACATGTTTACCTGATTTCACCTGCTGTTCAGTGGCACACCTGCTCAAGAACTGGTTCAATAAGCTCAAAGACGGGCAAATCGATCCCGGGATAATCCCCATCACCCAAAACTCTCAACCTTCTAAGGATATTGCTCTTGTACAAATACGGAGGTGTGTATTTAACAACAGACATGATCACTCCTTAAGGACCTTAGAACCTTACGTCGTAACACCATAGGTCTCCAACAAGAGAATTGGACATGTATTCATTCAACAACGCGTTGTAATCTTCGACAAGGATCACCCCTTGTATTAAGGTTCATGGAAGAATTCACCTCCTCCTTCGACGGAAATCCTTTGGGCCACAATGGACCAGACATGGCTAGTCGAGTTATAACTGAAACTACTGGATGACGAAAAATTACAATTCCATATAGGTTCCTCCTATGCATCTACCCTGTTGATTGGTTCGACATCCCGGTTCTTTCGAGACCCATACCGAACGACGACACAGAAATGGTCTGAAGACATGTATTACAAGGTCACCATCAATCTTACGGCGTACACCTATGGAACGCGCGTAAGCGGTCCTTTAGTGATCGAAGGGGTAGTGTTATTGAAGATTAATTTTGATCATTGTATCCTATGCAAATGTATATGCTTATTCATAGCACAAGTGCAGCGTCATTAAATTACTTCTTGGTGAGGTTAGCTATTGAGCTTCTCTAATTCAATCCCTAGAAAATTACTTGTCCCTCTTTACCAGACTATATGTTGCAGTTAGTTTGTATGTACTCGTATAATTGAAATATTTTTTTCCAAATAAAACTTAAAACTTGTCTGATTCTACGTGGACAATATACCCCATAAATAGTTCCAACCGAAAATATTGGTAAATTTGGAACTAAACAACATTATTGGGAAAAAAAATTCACATTTAACAATATTGTTCTTTTTTCATCTTGCCCTTTTTTTAGTTTGGAATTTTTGTTTTTACTTCCATCTGGTGATGCTTAACTTGATTTGCAGATAAATGGCACAACCAGTTTGTTTTGGTAATGGACCGTATGGAGCATTTGGTGTGAGGCGTGCAGCAGTAGCACTTTCGTTGTACAGTTCTTGTATAATCTAGCTTTACTATTGCTCTACTCCTCCCTCCGTCTCACTGTTACAATTGCTTGATCGTTACCGAAAAAATGTGAAATAACGGTGTAAGAGAGAAAGAAGAAATATTGAGATTCATTCATTAAGATTGAGAATGTCAGAATGAAGAAGTAATTACAAGCTAATGATAGCTGTGTTTAAATAGCACTGCTCAATAACAGAAACTAGTACAATGTGAATTAGTTAGTTAACTAATAATTAACTCTAACTGTAAAGCCTAGAATCTGTTAAGTAGCTAGTATGTCAGGTAGGATGTCCAACACCCCCCTCAAGGTAGGCATAGTTGACATGCCTAGCTTGCCAAGTAGCTCTTGAAAATGAACTGAAGGCAAGRCTTTAGTAAATACATCTGCCAGCTGTTTTTGAGTAGGCAAGTAAGTGAGTTGCAGTAAACCCTCGATTACTTTTATTTTCCCTTGTGAAATGGCAATCCAACTTGATGTGCTTTGTTCTCTCATAAAAAACTGGATTTTTAGTTATATGGAGAGCACTTTGATTGTCACAATGAAGGGTGATAAGCTTGAGATTACCAACACCCAATTCCTCCAGTAATCTAACCATCCAAGTGATTTCAGCTGCTACATGAGACATTGCCTTGTATTCTGCCTCAGCAGATGACCTAGAAACTGTCCCTTGCTTCTTACTTTTCCAGCTTATAGGTGAGTGTCCCAGAAGCAAAATGAAACCAGAAATTGACCTTCTTGTGTCTGAACAAGCTGCCCAGTCACTGTCACTAAAAGCTTGCAGAGTCAAAGTATCAGAAGCCCTTAGTAAGATCCCTTGTGATACAGAATTAGCCAAATAATGTAGAACATGTTGTAAGGCCTGATAGTGAGGGAACTTAGATTGTTGCAGAAATTGACTCAATGATTGAACTGCATAGGAAAGATCTGACCTAATGTTTGTAAGAAAGTTCAACTTTCCTACTAGGCTTCTGTAATGTTCAGGATCTTCATAATCATCACCTTCAAAAGCAGAGAGCTTAAGATGAATAGGATCAGAAAAGGTGTGAGAACCTTCTTATGTTGCAAATGAGCTTCACTTAGAATTTCTTTGGCAAACTTCTGCTGTGAAAGAGTGATGCCTGTATCTGAATACCCAACCTCAAACCCAAGGAAGTAATGCAATTTTCCCAGATCCTTGATCCCAAAAATGCTGTGTAGATGATTTTTCAAATTGCAAATTCCTGAAGTATGTGTCCYAGTAATAATCATATCATCTMCATACACTRCARCAATGGTAACCCCTGTATCCCTTTTTCTTAGGAAAAAAGAATAATCATTCTTGGACTGCTGAAAACCTTGATGAGTCAACTCTTGAACTAATTTGGCAAACCCTGTTAAAACAATGAAGGAGTCTGATGTGCAAATCGTCAAGCTGGGAAGGGCAGCTTGTTGATTCCGCTCACTTCAAACATTACTGGTTGATTCAAGGTAAATCAAAATTGACTGTCTATTTTGGCCAAAAGTGAGCATTTCTCAAAGTCGAAATTTCAGTGAGGTTTGCGTTCTGCTTCTCATGTCCTCAGAATCCACCGTATGGTTCAGTCGGTATGAGTTAGTTTCTAGGTTGTTCTGAGGCATAAATGTGTGTGTCTTAAGGTTGAGTTTCCTGTAGAGATCCCTGTTTTGGGTGTGTAGACTAGTTGGAGCCCACAGACCATATTAGCTTTGATTTTGTGAGTCTGTTTTGCGTAGTTATAATTGTGTATATCGCTCTCTATGCAAAATAGGCGCAGTGTGAGGTAGTATACACTGAATGGGTGACAGGTTCCAGACTGTGCAGAAACAAGTTTGAATTGAAGCATTAGTGTGGATTATGTGGTACATTTTCTGATTCGCTTCCTGGAAACATTATTTTAAAAGTGTGTTTTGGTCATGGTCCTACTGGTGAGTTTTCATTGACTGATCGCGTTATTGTTCAGTTTCGACTTATCTTCTGATGCTAGTATTGAGACATTGTTTTTCAGATCAACTCTTTTGAAGTTCTAAGGATAACACAGACCATGATCACCAGCTTGTTCTTGGTAGGCTCAGCAGGCTAGTTTATATATTATGTTTTACAATTCTACAGTTTTGACAAATATCAACAAGTTTCCAATTCTGCAGCTATACATGACCTTCTTATTTCAATATGCACAAATACACTACATGAACTATATCAAATATCACGATACAAACTGAAATTGCAAAAACTTGGCATCGTCAGGCTGGCATACTCCTTTCTCTACTCAAGGCCTAGCTACAAAATTCATATTGTAAAGGCCATGCATAGGATTGTATTAGTCTCAAGTTTGTCCTGGCACAGGCAGGACAAGAATGGTCGTTTTCTAATAGGTTAATCAAAGTTCTAGAGCCTTTGATCTTGTTTGCATTATGAGATGTGGGGGACGTATTAGAAGTCTCTACCCCAAGAAATATTGTAGATTCTTTGTCTTACTAAGTGGATGATTACTCAAAGGATAAACTTGGGTATGTCTGCTTAAACTATCAATGTGAGTGCTTGTTCTGTAATTGAAATTTTCTTACCTTTCGTGAGACAGTTTTTTTCAATGCTTCCATAGAGAAAATGCATAAGGTGTGATAATATGCTAAGGAATCTACTGAAGGAGCAAGCATTGGCAGATTTTAATTCGATTAAAAAGGGTATCACCTCTGCATAAAATCGTTGCTTGCTTGAAACCGCAATCAAAATTGTGGGTGGTTTGAGAGAAAACATAGACACTCTGGACACTGTAAGTTGCTTTGTTTTGTTCATGTCCAAAATTACGCTATTTCTTACTGGGGGGAATGTGGTTTTAGCTGTTGCCCATATCATTAACAGAGTTGCCTTCGTTCTTATTGGAAAGTGTGTCCCCTATGGAGGTTGTTTGGTCAAAAGATGATTTTTCCAGTCTGAGAAGAGTCTTTGTTGTGTCTTTGTTATGTTTCAACCCTTTAGCAATCAGAGAATTCTAAATTTGACTGCAGGTCTGATGCTTCCGAGGGAATCCTGTGAAGTTGCAACAAAGCCTATGTAAGTCCTCAACCTTAATACTCATAAAATTCAAATTAGTAGGAGATGTTGGTGTTTCATGAGAAACATTTCCCATATTCACTTTCTACGCTTCTCCTTCAGTCCCTTCCACTTCTAATTTTCAAATTTTCTTCCCATCCACTACAAATTTAAACTTCATTTTTCCTTTTTGACATACCTGATATATTCAGGATTTTCTTCTTTTGATGAACCACCAACAAAATTCACTCATACCCCACTGATACTCCTACACCACCAGTTCCTTTCCTCTTTCATCATTTCTTCTTTTTACTTCTTCTGCCTCACTTTCTTCCCAGTACTGTCTCACCAAACATTGGCTTCTTCCTCTAACCCAGAAACTTCAATTCACATCCCCTCAACCTACTGATAATCAATCCATTCCATTTCCTGATGCTTCTCACATCAAAGAAATCCACTAGGAAAGGTCAAATCTCCTTCCCATTTTGGATGATTATGTTTATCCTTACCAGGTCATACTGCCAACACAAGTGGTCATTGGTGCAATCTTGTTCATTTCTTATCCCACTTTGCCCTTTTGTCTCACTTTAATGTGACGGCAGAACCAAAGATTATAAAGAGGCATCTTGTATTCCTAGTTTGAAAGCAGCAATGGACAAGGAACTTCAAGGCTCTTTGTGCTAATAATACCTGGGATTTGGTGCTTTGCCCACCAGGGAAAGAAACAATCTCATGTAAGATGGGTGTATAAATCTAAAACCAAGGCAGATGGGACATCTGGAAAGATTGAGAAGCAAGGTTGATAGCCATTGGGTATAACTCAAAGATATGTGGTGTTTGATTACTCTGAAACCTTTTCTCAACTGTCATTAGAGTGATTACAGTGAGGACTATAATTGCCAATAGCTGCTAGTTAGGGGTTGGTTCTTGCATTCAACTAGACATTAAATATGGCCTTTCTTCATGGTGACTTACATGAAGAGGTATACATGCAAGCTACCTCCTAGTCTTTCTGAGAATTCTCAACATGGCTGGCAAACTTAAAAAGTCAATTATGGTTGAAACGGGCTAGTAGACAATGGTTTGCCCGAAATTAGTTCAAGTAGTTGACTCATCAAGGTTTTCAGCAGTCCAAGAATGATTATTCTTTTTCCTAAGAAAAGGGATACACGGGGTTACCTATTGTTGTAGTGATGTAGAGATATGATTATTACTGGGACACATACTTCAGGAATTTGCAATTTGAAAATCATCTACCAGCATGCATTTTTGGGATCAAGGATCTGGGAAAATTGGATTACTTCCGCGGTTTTGAGGTTGCGGGTTATTAGATAGCAGGCATGCACTCCTTTGCACCAACAGAGTGTTTGCCAAAGAAATTCTATAGTGAAGCTCATTTGCAACGATAAGAAGATTGTCTCACACTTATTTTCTATTCATCTTAAGCTCTCTGCTTTGAAAGTGATGATTATTGAAGTTCCTGAACATTCAGGAAGACCTAGTAGGAAAGTTGAACTTTCTTACAAACACTAGGCTAGCATTTTCTTTATGCAGTTCAAGTTCATTGAGCAATTCTGCAGACAGACCTAAGTTCTACTGCTCACATGCAGGCTTACAACATGTTTCTAGACATTATTTGGCTAATTGTCTCATAAGGGGATCTTACTAAGGTGCTGGCTCTGAGTACTCTGAGCTCCTGCAGGTCTTTTAGTGACAGTGAGGTGGCAGACTTATTCAACACAAGAAGGTCAATTCTGGTTCATTTCTTCTGGACACTCACTTATAAGCGGAAAAGTAAGAAGCAAGGGACAAATTTCTAGGTCATCTGCTGAGGCGCAGAATACAAGGCAATGTCTCATGCAACAGCTAAAGTCACTTGGATGGTTTTAGATTACTGGAGGAATTGGGTGTTGGTAATCTCAAGCTTGTCACTTCATTGTGACAATCATAGTGCTCTCCATATAGCTTAAATCCAGTTTTTTTATGAGAGAACAAAGCACATCGAGTTGGATTGGCCATTTCACAAGGGAAAAAGTAATGGAGGGTTTACTGCACTCACTTACTTGCCTACTCAAAAACAGCTGGCAGATGTATTTACTAAAGTCTTGCCTTCAGTTCCATTTTCAAGAGCTACTTGGCAAGCTAGGCTTGTCAACTATGACTACCGTTGAGGGGGGGTGTTGGACATCCTACCTGACATACTAGCTACTTAACAGATTCTAGGCTTTACAGTTAGAGTTAGTTATTAGTTAATCTAACTATTCACATTGTACTAGTTTCTGTTATTGAAGCAGTGCTATTTAAACACGGCTATCATTAGCTTTGTAATTACTTCTTCATTCTGACATTCTCAATCTTAATGAATGAATCTCAATATTTCTCTCTTCTTCTCTTACACCGTTATTCACATTTTTTCTGTAACGATCAATGCAATTGTAACAGTGAGACGGAGGGAGGGAGTAAGCAATAGAAAATGCAGATTATACAAGAACGTACAACGAAAAGTGCTACTGCTGCACGCGCTGCACCACCCAAATGCTAAACCATACGGTCCATACCAAGAACAAACTGGTTGTGCCATATAGTCTGCAAATCAAGTTAAGCATCACCAAGGTGAAGTAAAAAAAAAAATTTCAAAACTAAAAAAAGGGCAAGATGAAAAAGAAACATATGTAGAAATGTGAATTTTTTTTCCAATAATGTTGTTTAGTTCCAAATTTACCATATGTTTCGGATTGGAAACTATTTATGGGGTATATTGTCCACGTAGAATCAGACAAGTTTTAAGTTTTATTTGGAAAAAAATATTCAATTATATCAGTACATACAAACTAACTGCTAACATAATAGTCTGGTAAAGAGGGACAAGTAATTTTCTAAGGGATTGAATTAGAGAAGGTCTCAATAGCTAACCTCACCAAGAAGTAATTTAATGACGCTGCACTTGTGCTTATGAATAAAGCATATACATTTGGCAAGGATACAATGATCAGAATATTAATCTTTCAATACCTAACCTTCTCTTTGATCACTAAAGGACCGCTTACCGCGTTCCATAGGTGTACGCCGTAGATTGATGGGGTGACGCTTGTTATACATGTCTTCAGACCATTTCGTGTCGTCGTTCGGGTATTGTGGTCTCGAAAGAACCGGGGAATGTCGAACCAATCAACAGGGTAGAATGCCTAGAGGAGACACTATGAGATTGGTAATTTTCGTCATCCAGTGTTTCAGTATAACTCGACTAGCCATGTCTGGTCCATTGTGGCCCAGAGTTTCCGTGCGAAGGAGGAGGTGAATTCTTCCATGAACCTTAATAACAAGGGGTGATTCTTGTCGAAGATCAAACACGCGTTGTTGAATGAATACCATGTCCAATCTCTTTGTTGGAGACCTATGGTGTTACGAGCGTAAGGTTCTAAGGTCCTTAAGGATGGATATGTCTGTGTGTCTTAATCACAACCTCCGTATTTGTACAAGAGCAATATCCTTAGAAGGTTTGAGAGGTTTTTGGGTGATGGGGATTATCCCGGGATCGATTTGTCCCGTCTTTGAGCTTATTGAACCAGTCTTGAGCAGGTGTGCCACTGACAGACAGGTGAAATCAGGTACAAGTGATGTATGAGGTACCGCAGATCAACTAGTGGCTGTATGATCTCCTGGCCTGTTTTCGAGGCCATGATTCGGGATACTATGAACACACACGACCACCAGGTTTGCTTGACAACATTTCTAGGGCAGAACAATTCGCGCTTGCCCTGAACTGGTGGTATTATATCATGTCATGAAGATTGACACACTGCATTTATGGCACTCACATATTCCTCAATTTTCGTGCTCATACTTCCTCGATGCAGGAGTTGATTCTAGTATTTTTGATTCGGGAAGCTTCTGCTGGATCCACTCCTTCCTTTGTTCCTCAGTGGAATCATCAGGAGGGAGTGACAGATGATCAAGCTGCTAAAACGGCTGATTCATCTTCATCTTTGTCGATTTTTTCTGTTTTTTCTTTGCCAACAGATGGTTGAGGCAACATCAGTTTATCTGCAACGAGAACATTAATCTCCTTATCGTTATCAGGACATTTCCTTGTATCGGAACAGGAGATGGAATATATCATGTCCCTCGTATTTGCTTCTTCGACAACTAATGTTGTCGGAGGTTCTGATGATAGTCCATAACCAGTGCAAGACTTTCTTCCTGCACAACTGTGTGTGTGGATGTCCGACTCTCGAGAAGCATCGTCAGCGAGGAGGAGTTGGCATAATGCCGGAAACTATTGATGATGGTAGCGAAGTTTCTTGAAGGGTATGATAAATGGGATTCGAAACACCGGATCATCCAAAACATTCACATAGGTGCTGTAAAATCACTATCTGACAATGCGATGTCGGAGTTTTTATTTATTGGAGGTTTCTCCAGTAGGATTCAACTTAATGATTTCAAAGTAATCATGTGGATTATTGTAAAACTTTGAGGTGGGCATTTGAGGATGAAATAAGAGAAAAAACGATGCAACAAAGAATGCACTAACAAGCAGATTGATGACAAACAAAGATGTTGTTTTATCAAAGCCAAATGGGCCCCGCTCTTTTTTCCCCTCCCGGTGGAAAAAGTTTTGAAGAAGAAAACAAACATCGTTCTGTGATTTGGCGTTGCAACTGC
>SNQN01003803.1:12289-35879 GCA_008642245.1 Bassia scoparia | reverse complement strand
AAATACCACATTATAGCATTTTTTTAAAAAAATTAGAAAACAATATATTTCTTATGAAATATAAATATTTTTCATAAAAAAATAAAGAAGAGAAATGTTTTTATTTATGGAAAAATGGAAAAGAATAATCCCACCTTTTGGTGGTCTGCTCAAAATAATTCCACTTTTGAGTTATTTCATAATAATCCCATCTTTATATACAATCGTCTCAAAATAGACCTTATTACCTACAACTTGTATAACTAGTTAAAAACACTTTTACTTTTTTTTTTATTTAAAAAAAATAAAAAATTCATAACCCCACATCTCTCTCTCACACACAACTGCCTATTTATCTGATCTCTATCCTCCATGGCTCCAACTCTCCAAGCCTCCAATGCTCCATCAATCTTTTCTATACTAACATGGTAATACCCCATCAACCTCTACGGCCCATACTTTCCGTCACCGGCATTCGATAACTATAGTTGGCTGCCTACTCTGCTTCCTCCTTTCCCGTTGTCCTCGTCGCACCTCCATCTATCCTCTGTCTTCTCGCTGTTTCCTTTGTCACTTTGATCTCTCACTTCGTTCTTCTGGCTTCGTTACTCCACCGCATCGCCGTTGTACCATTGTCGATGTATATTAATTATTTGTAACTCAATTGTTGCTAGCTTGGGTCATAGTGGTGGGTTTAAAAGGGTGGTTATGAAAGATAAGAGGAGAGAATGATGGGTTTAGGACTCTAGATAAGGAGAGTGAAAAGGGGAGGATATGGTGGGCATGAATGATGGATGCAAAATGGTGGTGGTGAGTCTTTGTTGTAGCGGTGGTTAGTTTTAGTGGAGCTGTGATGGTGGGGGTATGGGTTAATTATTGGTTACTATGAAGTTGATTAAGCAAGTCAAAATTCAATTAATAATGGTCAAACCGGTTAATACTTAGTTTAAACCTCTTTTTACAGGTTAATTTTTAATTGGGTCTATTTTAAGAAGATGGTATGTCAAGGTGGGATTATTATAAAATAACTCAAAGATGACACTATTTTGAGCGAATCACCAAAAGTTGGGATTATTCTTTTTCATTTTTCGTTTTTTTATTTATTGTATGTTTTATTTTTTGGGAAAAAGGGAGAAATATGGAAAAAGGGGTTTTGGAGGGAATTGTTGCGGGACTTTATTTTTGGAGGGAGAGATTTTGAGAGGGGTATGGGGTTGTTACTAAGCTAAGAGTAGGATTTGTTTAATTATATAGGTTCCATATTTTTGTATGGTCAGGATTCTCTTTGAATCATCTTTGAGAGGTCTTGCACGATCTCCGACTTGGAAGGATATGTTCCCCTGGGGATCGCATATTGCATTATAACCTAAGTTTAAGTAAATCAGTTATCAATCATCTTTGACCGAAAATGTCAATGCAATTATACAATAATGCTAACCTATCATAGGAACTAGGTTGCATGGATTCGGATACGAGTATAGATACGATACAGAACGGACATGGGATACGACAAAATAAAATTCTTAGGATACAGATATGACAACGAAACTTATAAAAAAATCACTATGTATGTACAACGCATTCTAGACAGTAAATATTTTTGAGACGTTTTTATAAGCGTTAAAGTTTTTTAAAGCGTCGGTAAATAAGCGACCAAAAATCACTTGCCACGCTTAGTAAAGCGTCAGCACATATTTTCGCAACGCTTTTGCAAGCGTCAATAAATTTTGTGACGTTTTAAAAAGCGATAGTAAATAACTTTCGATGCATTTGAAGCGCCGAAAATATTTTGCAACGCATTTAATACGTCGGTAATTATATTTGCTACACTTCCAGCAGCGTCAATTTTTTGCGACGACTTAAAAAGCGTGACGCATTATCAAGCGTCAGTTGATATTTTATGACGCTTCATAAAGTGACAGTAAATAATTTTGCGACGCTTTCTAAAGTGTCAGTAAATATCTTTGCAACGCTTTTCAAAGCATTAGTAAGTCTGCTTCGACGCCTTTAGGAGCGACTGTAAATATTTTGTGACGCATTAGAAGCGTTGGATATAATTTGCGACGCTTTTTAAAGTGTCATTAATTATTTTTGCGACGCTTTGAAAGTGTTAGTAAATACATTTGCGACGCTTTAAAAAGCGTCAGTATTATTTTTGCGACGTTTTTCAAAGCGTCAGAAAGTATCTTTTGACGCATTTTGAAGTGACGGTAAATATAAAAGCGTCGATAGATAATTGCATCGCTTTTGAAAGCGTTAGTAAATATATTTCCGACGCCTTTTGAGCGTCAGTAAATAATTTTGACGCTTTTCGAAGCGTTAGAAAAATTTTTGACGTTTCATAAGTGTTAGTAAATAATCTTTTGCGATGCTTTTTTAAAGCGTCGATAAAACTTTATATTTCAAGAGTAGCGTGGCTAAATATTGATTTTCTCATTAAATATCGGTCAATCATACAATTTTTTTATCAAAGCGTCACTAAATATTTAATGAGAGAATTTTTTGTATAATAAAGCATCAATGTATCTCAAACAACGCTAATTTTTTTAATATTATCAAAAAAAAAATTGTGCGTTAGTATACTCTCGTTATTTTTTTAGCAAAGCGTAGTATATCTCAAGCGAGGCTTTAACATTTTCCTCCAAAATCAGTCAATCAGATCATATTAATTCTCCCATTAAAAAAATAAAATGCAAAAACAATAAAAAAACAATGAAAACACATAGAAAAACATACGGTTAAAATAACCCAAAAACCCAAAATATCAAAACATATAATATTAGTATCATATCATATTAATCTATTAAACCTTTAAAAATATAATTTTNTTTGAGGTCACCCTTAAGGCATTCATGGTGGATGAGACCAGAGAGAGACTCCATACAAAGCAGGAAGAGGAAAGGAGATAGTGGGTCCCCTTGCCTAAGACCTCTCCGGGGTTTGAAAGGGTTGAGGGGGTACCGTTAAAGAGAACAGAGTAGCTACATGAGGAGGTTCTTGAAATGCGTCGGGAATCTAAACTTCTTTAGAACTGCCTCCAGGAAATCCCATTTGATTCTATCATACACCTTACTCATGTCAGTTTTTATAGCCAATTTCACTCTCTCACCTTTTTTGTATGTCGAATGTTCTCAATAGTTTCATGTGCCAGCAGGATGTTGTCAGAAATCAGTCTTCCTGGCACAAAAGCGTTTTGATTGTCCCCAATGAGATCTTCCATGATTGACTTTAAACGCGAAGGAAGACATTTGGAGATCACCTTGCATATGACATTACAAAGACTTATGGGTCTGAAGTCATTGACGCTTTCTGGAGAGTCCACTTTGGGGATGAGAGCTAGGGCCTAGGTGGGTCCTATTCAATTCTTTGAGAAGATGACCTAAATCCAAGAAGATGTGAACTCCCCGAGAATGTCTTTCTTCATCCATCTCCAATTCTTCTTGAAAAATTCGACTGGAATTCCGTCGGAACCCGGGGATTTGCAGTCACCCATGGAGAAAAGGGCTTTCTTAATTTCCTTGTTAGTAAAAGGTCTATCAAGGTATTATTTGATGCTACATATAAATATATAGAAAATTAAACAAGAAAAAAATACTAATAATATTACTACACACAACATTGTCCAAATTCGAAATCTCACACAATAAATTGCATAAATAATTTGGCGGCTTTATTTTTGTAACATGTTAAAAAAATAGTATATATACGGAGTACTTCGTAATAGTTATTGATATCAATCATCACCGAATACATGTGCATTTGAAAATAAGGATATACTCCGTACAATAAAGTAAGAGTTAATTAAAGAGTGAAATATATTTATTTTTTTATTATAAAAGTCTTAATCACAAACGATGTCCGTGTGACTCGTGTGAATAATATGATGTTCAAACAATTAATACCGGAGTACAAATTCCTACTTGTACTAAAAATGCAATTTAATTAATAAAAAATTATAATTATAGTCTTAGAGAAAAATATCCCTTTTAGATTCAAATTTACTACCTGTATATAAAACTAACTTACTATGGTTGTAAGTGTTTTATAAAATTTATTATGATAATATTGTATTGCTTAAAATAATTAGATTTTGTTAAATGTGTTTAATTATATTGATAGCTAGATATTGCAATTTTATAAATAAATATATATTGGCATGTATAATCTTCTAGGATTTAGTAAAAGTATATTATTTGTTAGTTATTGATAGATGAAATTCTTTAATTAGAATCCAAAAATATTTTGTATTTAAAAATATTTTAAATTTTAGATCTAGTGTGTAATAGTATTAATAATTTTACACAATTATTTTTTTAAAAAAGGGAAAAAGTTTTGGAAAGAAAACTTTTAACTAGGGAGTGACATGTGTCCTTCCTCGATTTTTTCTTTAGTAATATGTAATGTAATAATAGATTATAAAATATGAAACAAATGAAATTCACTTTGTTAATAAGAATTGAAATAAAAATAAATAAATTAAGCATTCAACATTCCTTCGTCACAAATCACACCCTGCATATAATTTTTTGGGTTTTTCTAAGTTATGTCCCCGAGTTTTTGCGATTTCTAAGTTGTGTCCAAGAATTTTTTTGTGTCTTAGTTGTATCCCGAGTTTTAGTAGTTTTATCAATTGTATCCTATATTGTTAATTAAACTTAACTATGGTTAAATCTTAAATAAAAAAATAAAAAACTAAAACAAAAAACCCCCAACCAACCCTCTCTTAAACCGCGCACCCCACCCTCACCTGAACCACACTAGCGCCACCCACCACCGTCGCAACAGCCCACCCTCACCCACCAACACTGCACCAGCCCCACCTTCACCCAAATCACCCAAAAACGAACCACCATTACCATAAAAATCCCGAAATTCAAACCCTAAAACTCAACACACGTTTATGGTTAGAGTCCGATTGAATCCATTGGTGGTTGTGGTGGGTTTGTTGGCTTCGAATGGGTGGTTGCGGTGGGTTCGCTAGGAGTGGTTATGGTGGTCGACGGTTGTTGTGTAGTTTCAAGAGAGAGTAAGAGGAGTGGTAACAGTGGTGGTGATAACAATGAAGGGTGGTTGAGGTGGTGAGGTTTGGGTGGGTTGCGGTGGGGGTGTGAGTGGTTGAGGTGGTGGGGTTTGGGTCTGGGTGGGTTGCGGTGGGGGTATGGGTGGTTGGGTTGGTTGGGTGGGGTGGGGGTAGTACGTGGTGTGAGGAGGCTGGGTAGTTTAAGGGTTGAAGTTTTTTTGTTTTTATTTTTTAATTGTTTACCCATATAGGACAGAATTGATACAACAACTAAAACTTGGGGATACGGCTAAGACACAAAATAATTCTTGGACACAGCTTAGAAATCGCTAAAACTCGGGGATATAACTTAAAAAAACTCTAATTTTTTTTTTATTTTATGTTTTTACATATGATTTTTTTTTGATTTGAAAAATAAAAAGAAAAGCATTCATACAGTTCATATTATGATAAAAAAAAAATCATATTTTTAGTCATATACATACATTCTCATATTTTTATATATTCAGTTCATCGCTGTGCGTGTACAATCTAATTTATTATTATAACTTAATTTTTAGTTAAAAAAAAGACTACCGCAAGTGAAAACGTTAAATCTTTTAATCTTTTTCGTAGATAATAACTTCATGTCTATATTAATCGAAACCATGTGAGTGAATATGAATAGACCACCATTTTAGCAATGGGAAGAAGGTGAAGCATTGTTATCACTTATAATTTCATCTTGACCCCCTTCACAACTATCAATTTTGTAGGGAGGAACATTGCATTCAGTAGACTCAATAGTTGAGGAACATTGAACTGTTTTGGATACTATGTACAAGAGCTATGTTGGCTGTTAATTAAGATGATTCATTGTCTCGATTTTCGAGTTTACAAGCATTGTTAATCCCAATCAGTCTGTTTCACTTCTCATCTTAGGTCGGTATATGTCTCTATTACTTTGGTGTTATTCAATGAGGAAATACCAACTAGGATCAGTAAGTGAAAAACAGAGCAAATCACATGTTTAGTTAAACTCAAATGAATTTCGAAATTCAGATGAGTAAACCTTGAAGGCCTTTTAAATGAGGCAGTATGATCATTATGTCGAAGTTGATCGTAATTTAAAGTCCAATCTAATTTAATCATCAGTCGGTATTTATTTAATTAATAATAATAAAAAAATTGATCGAAAGATGAAACAACAGATGAAGCATTTCTTATAAAGAATTGAACATAGTCCAATGATTGAATAATAAAGATTTAGAATGACAACAATGTTACACCACACTACTAATAAGAGACACCTTTAAAAAAATGCAACATAAACCCTAGAATTGCCCATCAGTGTAATGAGCAAAATTACCAGTGACACATTTACTACGGAGAAACTTCAATTATACTTCTCCAATTTTCCTAAATAGAAGCCCTAGAAATCCTAGAATCGAATTTAGGTTAGCTTATGTTACATTGCAAGCTTATTTTGCAAGCTCATAAATCACTTCCTCTAAAATAATGGAATATCAACTACCTGATACAACAAAACTATGCAGTCATAAACACAACTAACCATCATTGCTATGATTGGCAAAGCTTCAAGTAACATAGACTCCATATTTTTGTATGGTCAGGATTCTCTTTGAATCATGTTTAAGAGGTCTTGCGCGATTTCTGACATGGGTGGCCGGAATTCTGGTTCAGCCTGAAACAATTCAATGGAAAATCAGGTGTGATGTATGCACTTCTATTTTAAAAGTCACAATTCAAGCTGAAGTTTTCATGTTTATTGTGGGAGTTACAGTGGAACCATCTATTGACCTGTCTATTAAAGAATCGATACAAAATACGGAGAATTATTTTTAACTCCTATTTCGATCTAAGAACCCCTTCAAGTCATGTTTAGAGTGACACTGAAATAGATTATATCAAGTGTGAGACTGACCTGAACACAGAGAGAAATTATATCTGCAAAACGAGATAACGACTTGGAGGGATATGATCCATCTAGTGAAGTATCTACCATCTTAGCTAATGCATCTATGTCGTGTAGCTGGGGAATTGCCCACCTCACGAGAAATTGTTCCCCTCGGGATCGTGTACTGCATTATAACCAAAGTTTAAGTAAATCAATTCAGTAATCAATCACCTTTGACTGAAAATGTCAACGCAATTAAGCAATGAATCAAATCYATGTATGATTTTTTCTACAACGCTAACCTGTCATAAGATTTCCTGCCAGTAAGAAGTTCTAGCATTACTACCCCAAAGCTGAAAACATCACTTTGTTGAGTATATGTTCCTAACTCGAGCTCTGGAGCACCATATCCACCAGCGACCTACAAGAGATGGCAACATTTTAAGCATACTTATCATCAAAACAATGGAAGTATACAGTACATCCAATATTTCATACTTCGTATCTCATCAAAGTCATAATCTATTATCATAGCTTATTCACAACTAACAAATGGCGCATCTTAAGTTTTTGAAATCTACAGTTGTATAACATTATTATGCTCATTCACAACTAATAGCGCATCTCAAACCACTGAAATCATGTATGGTGTATTGAGGTCATTTATCGGTTTGTAGCTCAATTAAGAAAGACGATTATTCCAATCTCCCTGATCAGATAAAATACATCAGAGGAGAATCCATTCTTAAACCATAAGCTGAGGTTGTCGGTAGAGGAATTACCTGAGTTGTATAAGTATCTGATAACAAAGGTGCTAAACCACAGTCTGAGATAAGGGGTTCAAACTTATCATCAAGGAGAATATTGGCCGATTTGAAGTTCATATGTACAACAGGTGGTTGACAGACCTCATGCAAATACCTTCACCAGAAAACAAAGGAACAAAATTAATCCTTTTGGAAGCAAGGACTTAAAGATGTAAAACTAGATCAAAAATTGTTTGCCGAGCTTACTCAAGGGCTTTTGCAGCACCAAGTGCAATTCTGATACGTGCATTCCAAGATAGTCTTCTATGACTTTCATTGTCAAGATGTAGTGCGTCATACAATGTAGTATTGTTGCAATATTCATAGATTATCAGCCTTTGCCCATACTCAGCACAATACCCAACAAGCTTGATAACATTCTCATGTTGAATATCAGATATAAAAGAAATAAGCTGGGCAAATTCATCATCACTCTGCTGCTTCGAAGTGGCACTGTTGAGTTTCTTCACTGCAACAAGCTACAAAGGTACACAGGCAAAAGAGGTTAGGCTTAAGTGCTTAACTACACAGGAAAGTGGATGGATCTAGAAAAGGGGACATAGTCACATAACAGAAATAAAGCWCAAACTTATGCATATGTATATAAAAAAAGGGGAAAAAACCATGCATGTGAGCAGTAAGAGAAAGAGGATGTCACATTGAAAAGAGAAAGCATGCTTTGATAAGTGAAGTATAATTGCCCAAAGTAAATCAGGCCAAAATCCAGGTTTCAAATTATTTTGTTGAGTGCAGAAGAAGGGAAGATGTACTCACTGTTACTTTTATCAACAAAGTATTCTTACTATTTATGATCTAAAAGTTGAGATGAGAGCAATCAAAAGTTTATGCTTTTGAGCCTTTGGTCGGACAGCCACCTTCTGGAGTGAAGTTCGGGAAGAAAATTCGCTGGTACTTTATTCACTAATTCTACTCAATGGATAATAAAAAGAAAAGAAAAATAGCAATGCCTACTCAAAGAAGATTGAAAAGGGCTAAAAAAAAAAAGCAATACAACAAACATGCACATAGGACAGGTAGCAAAAGCATCATTATCCAAGGAATGAAATGCATAATTCACAACGATAAATAGCTATTTTGTGGTTTTATGCATCCAGCATATAAAAAAGACAGGACAGTATCCCATCTTACCTTTCTATCAGGAAGTTCAGCCCTGTAAACACTGCCTATCATGCCTTCACCAATAAGGTTATCTTCAGAAAAGCTATCAGTATACTGCTGAAGCGAAGCAATGGTGAAAGACTTCACAGAACTTGGGAAGGTGGACTTTGGTGTTTTAGTCACAACTGTCGGCACTAATGGTTTCAGAGTTATGTTCTCATTAGAATAGTGTCGAGGAGGTGGCACAGGTTGCATTGACGAGGAATTGACCGTAGTCCCTGCCATATGACTCATGTCTATAGAATGAGCATCCTTACTCACGGGAAGGGAAGCAACATCTTGTACATCTTTCACTTGTTTCTGATRTAAATTGCTCGCACTTCGGGTTTTTGAAGATGTCTCTTGGAATGCTGTACAAACAAAAATTGTTTTCTTTATATCAAAAATAGAAAAAATTTAACTGCCCAAAACAAATTATGCCAAGGGCTCACCTTTACCAGCTTCTTTATGAGTTTTAGGTAAAACATCATTGTGTTTTGGTTTCTCTCCATTCTTTTCATATAAAGGTTTAACATTCCATTGGGTAAATTCATCACCAGCTTGCTTTCTCTTGCACCACTTCGTAATACAGAACCACATTCCCAGTACAATAGCAAGGAGTATCAGCACAGCAACAGCAGCACTAACAAGTGGCTTTATGTATCTTGTCGAATTTGTGGATGTTGATGCATCAGGAGATGACGGGTTATCTTGTGGCTTCTTGTGTGATTCTTGAGAAGGACGCTGTCCAGGTAAAGTTGAATTTTCTGGTGGCACTAAACCTGGGGATGCTGTTGGAGGTGATGGAAGAATACTGCTATTGAAGGGGTTTCCAGAGCTTCTGCAAATTACAAAAGGAAGCTTAGTTTTGTATCAGACAATAAGCACATGCTTTTTAGTCACAACTCACAAGTATTTAAGTAATGTATGTAAATTGTTTGAAAAGAAATCAGACAGTCAGAGAATCAATACAAAATACATTGCATTCTTTAAGTAATGTATTTGAGTATTTAAGCCATTAAATCATGCTAAGTCAAGGAAATAATTTAACAGTGTTTCTTGTATCCGCCATGATCACTTATGTTACACAGATGTTTCCTATAGCAGTTCATATTCAACCTTTGATGTGTCACATAGGATTTCCTTGAATCTTCTACAAATAGTTTTACCTCTTAATTTTGGTATTTTTGTTAATTAAGCGTAAAAGTAACACCAAAGATCTAATGTATTTAAGAACATCACTTGCGGAATATTATCTTGTTGAATTATAAGATATTCATTTTATATATGATCAGCTAGCTGTTCCGAATAGCAAAACTAAACAGGCTAGTCTTTTCTCTTTGGCTTGCACTCCACAACTCCAAAGTCGGCCTTTCTAACCTAGTGCAACATCAGAAAACTCAATGACAAACAGCTGATCACACAGCAGGAGCTTAATGTAACCCTACATAGTTGACACGATGGATATAACAAAGGTTAACATTATTGTTTAGAACTTAGAAGTTTAGGGTATTTACAGTAACCAGCCAATCACTACACTTCCAATGACAAACAGCTTATTACTCCTTTCAATACAACGAATTATCTAAAATTCAGAGACCTCACCTGAAATTTGGWATAGTCAGCAGCCTAGGAGGTATAGGGCCAGAGAATTGGTTGTTCTCTATGTTTCTGTATGAAGTATGATYAGCCAATATTAGATAATGAGCATCAYAAACAGAATAATACGAGGAAAACTTTTAATCTCCTTACAATTCAGTTAAAGGGAGGTCTTGTACAGCATCAAGAGGTCCTATGAGTTGATTATTCTGTAAGTGGCTACAATAGGCYACAGGTGAAAATGACGATAGGTGAGTGCTTGAGCCAGGAAAACYAAGCAGTTAAATAAGATACAAAGAAAAGTGAAAACAAACACTCACAGTGTAGTCAGGGAGGACAYATTCCCCATTGATGGTGGCAGAGGACCAGTTATGTTGTTATCAGAGAGATCCCTACACCACATGTAATGGCACAAAACAGATTACACTTTGAACACTCTTATAGGAAAGTGAAAGAATTACTTCCGGAAATGTAACGATTTCTTACAAGTTTATTAATCCCTGGAGTGGCATGAAGCTATCAGGTATTCCACCTGTCAAATTATTCTGGCTTAGCGACCTGAAAACGGCAGCAACCCGTGCTTTAGATGAAGAACTATCAAAGATAAAACAGCCCAACYGGTAATTTTGTAACAGAAACAGAAAAATTTAGAAAATCTTACAGYTCAGTCAACTGACTTAAGATTGACAGGTCAGGAATGCTTCCAGTAAACTGATTATCAGAAAGAAACCTAAAATAATAGACATATGATATCATATATCAGCAAGTTTTGATAAAAGTGCTCATAGTATCTTACTATGAATAGCAAAATTACCAAAAAAAAGGAATCAAAAGAATAACTATATTCATATATAAAGTGCACATACAAGGTCTTCACTGTGGGAGGCAAATTTGCAGGAATTGTGCCTCCAATGTGATTGCCACTCAYGTTTCTGATTCATACAATCAAAT
Organism: Bassia scoparia; assembly: GCA_008642245.1. Lineage (NCBI taxonomy): Eukaryota > Viridiplantae > Streptophyta > Magnoliopsida > Caryophyllales > Amaranthaceae > Bassia > Bassia scoparia. The sequence continues at coordinate 24,469 of SNQN01003803.1, read as the reverse complement.
TACATTTAGTKGCCATATATTAAAACATTRAATCACAATACATGAGCATATCACATAATTTGAACGCATAAGAAGATACTTACATTGATATAATTGCAGTGAATGAGTCCATACTAGTGCCCAATTCTCCTCCCAAATTAGCATTATTCAGTGATCTGTTAACATCCAAAGTTCAGGTATATTGACTAAAAGTAGAAAACAACTACAATAATTGATTTCTCACATACAAATTATAAAGCAAAGTAGCTAACATTGATTAAACAGTAAGACTTACATTCCAGTTATGTTAGAATTCACACAAAGAACACCTTGCCAACCTTCCAAACATGGGTCTCCTCCAAGTGGGGTCCACCCAGGTAATGGAGGACTTCCCAAAGCAGAATGTAAACTATTTATTGCAAAAACTGTTGAAATCAGAAAAGTTTCACAATTATTATAACTTGCATTGAATAATTTATGATGCAAATTAACAAGAAATCAAGATATTTTGACAAAATTACACAAAAATGATGAAATTTACCATCTCTTGGATCAGTATATCCACCACAAAACCGCATCATTAAGATCAACATCACCCCTACTGTACACTGTTGCTGAACATTCAAATTCAAATTGAAGAACCCCATTTTCTTTCTCAATTAGAAAGCAGCAAATTAAGGCTCCTTCTTTTCTCTTTCCTACTTTCTTGAGTAGTTTCAGCTAAGTAAACTGCAATGAAGGCCCAAAGAAGATAATTAAAGGGCACGTTCAYAGAATCATACAACAAAAAGATAGCATCTTTATAAAGAAGAGTTGAAGGACAATTGAACATTCTAAAAAGCAGCAACTTAAAGCAAAAAAAGAAGTGAAAATAAGAAAAACCCAGTATCTAATCCTTGTTAAATTAGCAGAAAATGAAGAAAAAAATGAGCCCGAGTTCAATTTCGTAGCAAAGATTGAAGCTTTAACTTACAAGATGAATAACATACAAGAATTGAATTTGTTTTTTTTTTCAAAAAATAGAAAAATTTCCGCAAAATAGAAGAAAATCTGAACAAAACCCATTAACAATTCAGTTAAACTGAATGAAAATGAAGAACAAAGATAATTCTTGTTACAAAGATTGAAACTTGTAATGAAATTATGAACTTACAAGATCAAAAGCAGACCATAAGTTGAACACCAGAAATCAATACAACTAACAGAGTGAATCTTGAGTTCTAGAAATTGATGAGAGAGAAAAATCCCATGAAATTCACAAAAATACCCAGTATTAAGAAACAGGGCACAAATCAAAAGGTGAGAAAATACAGAAAAAAAGTGCAGAAAACAAAAATCAGAAGTGAAGAAAAAGCTGGTTTAATACACGCTCCCTTTATTTATGTATCTTTCTCTCACTAAAACACTTGCTTCCCACCTATGTATGCTTGTCTTCCTTGCAAGTTGAGCCTACAAACGGCTAGCTTGATTATTATAATGTTTTTGAAAATTAATTAATGAAATTGTATTTATTATTATTTGATTTGTTTTTTGGATTGAGTTAATAATATATTTGTTGAATATTGGMATAATGAATCGTGTAAGGTATGATTTCATATTTATATCATGAATGTATGAGTTAGAAAATTGGCACTAAAATGACATTGTGGTTGAATATAATAACTAACATAACAATAATAAATGCATATTGCCGTTGTAACATATCACTTGTAATATTTTATGTCAATTCAAATGCTTAAATTTGCTAACTAATTAGTCCTATTGAATATTTGAATGTGAAAAAGGCCCATGTTTTAAGTATATAGAAGCTCATTTTTTCCATCCGTTACGTTTTATCGGTAATATTTCAATATTTCAATATTTCACTTATCTCAAATAACATCAAGAGTTACCAATAAAACGTCACGGGGGAGTAATGTAATTTTCTTAATCATGAAAAAATACGGTATAAATCATTTGCTATTTGTCATCCTAAATTTCTTAAAATTCTCTCTCTCTCTCTCTCTCTATATATATATATATTGGGTACGTTTTCATACATCACGTAAACACAAACTTACCACGGCCAACCACCACCATTGTCTCATGATTTTAGGGCCGATTCAAATTTGTATGTGTTGATGGTGTTCTAATTTTGGTCAATTGACACACACATATATGTCTAATAAGGTGAATAAAATACACCCCAAGCTCTCTTCATTTGGAGGTATATTCATCCCTTAAGTCATAGTTATTACATAATACTTTAGATGTTTTTGCACTTATCTTTAATGGAGAGTGCAAAAGTTGACTTTAAGTCGATGTAATCATTTACACATTCATATTTATCTAGTTGTCATTTCATATTCTTATCTATGTTAGAAAGATCTAAACTAAACTTGATTTTACAAGTTGGATATCTTATTAGCTTATTTGAGAAAATTGTATATATAACAAAAACATTTTCAAACACTTGATGAGATATAATTTGAATTCACTTTAATCAAATTCTATTTTCTCTATATATGTCGGTTTTTCATAATTACCTTTATTGATTTCTGATATTCTTTAATACTACGGAGTACGTAATAATATCCAATATAATTCACTTAGAATGAAGCTATTCTTAAATTTGTTTAATTTTCATGATTGTTTATGATTTAATGTATGCACCTGAAGTATAGGTACAATAGAAAAATCATTTTGAAACAAGTCAAATTAAAATACCCCTTTAGTACATAGTTTGCATAAGTTTAATCATTCAAAATCATCCAAAAACATAGTTAAGTTACTCCTTAAAAAATCTAGCACACTTGTATGTTATGGAATATGGACCATCATATCATCAACTAACCTAACCTAATTAAGCTAGTTGAGAACATGAGTACAGCTTGACGGTAGCTCACTCGATCACTTRCCTTGGCTTTGGCCAGGAATCGATTCTCACCCCCAYTTTTATGCTGGATTATTTCCCCTCGCCCTCACGAAAAGTTCATAAGGTAAAATTTGTGTCGGAATCCACTCGTGTATCTTATCGAATAAAAAAAACCTAAAAGCTAGTTACCTCTTGCACAAAACAAAAAGAACTATTGGATGTACACTGCAGTCAAATTATATTTGAGGGTCCATCATGTGATCTACCATAAGATGATAATATAAGAACATGGAATACTCCATTGTAAGTTGTCAAATAAAAAGTGACCCCAAAATTAAAAAAATAAATAAAAATTAGTGTGCTTTATAGAATATTGCATGGCTGAGTATTATTATAGTGCTCCTCCAATGTTTTGTCCATTTTCATGATCAGTATTCAGTAGCCCTACAAAATGGACCACCTAAATTGACAAATTATTGCATGTAGTCATGTAGATCAGATATTCCCCTAAGTTTCTTATGTATTTTACTTTCTCAATTTTGCATGATTTACGCCTCATTTGTCCAAATGCTACACTCTAAACTTATGAGTACTAAAGAATAAAATTCGAATTTGATTTTTTTCTTAATGTGATAAATATAAATTTGTTTTCATTTCTTTGTCCATATATGCGTATACTTTCATTATGAATTTAATCCTTGTTAACGATGTATGAGTACAAATGTACAACTATATAAGTATTACTGTAGTGTACATAGTACAAAGTATAAGAAAGGGGAGAATTGAAATTTGATCCAAATGTAAGTTCATTTGAACTCTTCATACTTGTATAAATTAAAATTATATATTATCAAAATTCAATACGTTTATTAGAACTAATATGAATCAAATTACTACTGATCTTGTCATGTTGAGTCATGTAATCATACTATACGCTAAAAAAATGATTTTATGATCGAAAGTTCGAACCCAGTTACGACACAACATGCCTAGCTAGCTAACTAGGGGAAGTGGATTTTCTAAAAACTTTTGTGTTGAAGATTCTTTAATTTTGATGATCAATAATCATACAAGTTTCTATAGTACACTCCTCAACAAGTGATTTAAAATTCCCAAAATGGTGCAAATTAAACCCTCAAGAATTATCAAACACCCTTTTCAACTCGATGAATTCGTCTAAATATTGCTAATTCATGAAGCATATTACATGGACCTACCTTATTAGAATCTCCTTCCTTTGATAATTATATAATATCTAAAGTATATTTTTTTCTCACAATTATATTACTTGGATATTTGTAATTAGGGGACACTTAGTCCAAGTGCGACCCCCCCAATTTAAGCACCCTATGCAAAAATAATGTCATTTCTACTACGTAAAGTTACCACTTTTAAGGGCATTAAGTCAAAAGATATCTATTGATTGCATGTATACTTTAATTTAGCACTTCATAATATAAGATATACCATATAATATATATACTCATATATTAGAGTCATTATCCAATAATCTAGTTTATATCTTATGGAAGTGGTAATTAGAAAGGTTGAGAAAAAAGTTAAAGGAAAAAAAGGGTATTTGGTGCGTTATAACAATCAATTTTTATAAGAATTGTTTAAGCCTTATAATTCATGCAAGTATGATAGTTAATGTTAGTTTGTGATTGTGATTGTGATTATGATGTTAGTTGGTCACTTTATCAGTTGATTAAAGCCAAGGTTGATCACTTAATGTCTATTGCTTTCGACATGCAACTACTAGTTAGGAAAGACTGAATGATAAATACTTATTCACTAAGAAACATGCATCATGCAAAGAATTCGCAAATTAGTTTTGCTTAAATGTAATTTAGGTAATTTAATTTAGAGTTTTCTTCTTCCATGGTATTTCGCCATTAATGTCAGACCACCTATAAGAGCTATAAAGATGAAAGCCTTAGCATTAAAGAGAAGTACTAACACTGATTGATGTGTGATTTTGTCTTACATTCTCAAATTTATAACAATTTTATGAGGAAATATATACAGTTATGCGTTCCTAAGGATTGCATATTAAATAACCCTTAGAATTARTTTAGATGAAATATTTGATATACAAGATTGAAGTGAAAGAAGAGTAACAATTTGAAGTTGTAATGGGGTTAAAAAAACTACAATTAAATTATGGTTTGGAATTTTTGCTACAAAAACATCATCAATTTTAGGATTTTTTTGTCAAAAACCCCCACGACTTATGAAGGTTTTGTCAGAAACCCCCTTACTTTTATTTTATTTTACCAAACCCCCACAACTTTGACAACGTTATAGGTAGCACCCCCACATTGTCTTTTTCGTTAGATTTCTCCATTAATTAAAGCGAGCCCCACAACACTCTTAAATGACTGAAATGTCATTTATACCCCATTTAACTCCCCCTCCCAACACTCTTCACACATTCACTCTAATCAATGGCGGACCAAAATCATCATCAACAACAATCCCAGTCAACAACATCAACGAATTCGCCTTGTCAAAAAAAAAAATCAACGAATTCGCGTTATTCCCTCAACCTAMAACACAATCATCATCAAATGATGAAGATGTTAATTGCGACGGCGTAACKTCAAGAGCAGCAGCAACAARAACAATCATCAGGACAAATTGCGTGCTCTTGATTGTAATTTGGCATCGCTTTGAGATCACACTCAAWTAGAGGGATTCAATAATGGCGTTTTCTCTTATATTGTTGTTCATGCTATGGGTTCCACTTACCATCTTCATCGCTTGATTCTTTCTCGCAACTCTTATTTCAGGTCTCACCCTTTATTTTTCATACTTCCTCCATTTCAATTTACTGACAARTTTTGCCATTTAGGGAAATATCAAATTAATGGCAACTTTCCTTTTTTAGCCATTTTAGGTAAAAAATTTAGTATGAAAATACCATTTTACCCTTACTTAYAAAAACTTATGATTAAAGTAACTTTAAACTAAATTATATCCCTAATTTATGTTATCAAATTCACCTCACTACCTCAGACCACGACTTGACACCGAAGCAAAACTTCAGGCCATCACTTGACACCACTCACACCACCGAATCACTACCAAGTCACTGCCTCCATTTCGCTACCATCGAAACCCCACCCACCCGCATGCCGCAACATCGAACCAAATTTCGGGTCACAACCACCTTCACCAAAATCCCCACCCACGCACTACTTCAATATTAAACCTTTAATCCATTTCAAACGAGATCTAGGTCTTCMATTGTGGGTTTCGCTTTCYAAACAYATCTGCAGTTGTGGGTAGCTATGGTTGRGCTGGTCCAGTTATGCGTGTTCAGTTATGCCTGTTGGGTGCAGTAGATTGTGCGCGYTGGTCGATTCAGTGGATTTAGGGGTCGATTTAGTGATGGTGGGTGATGGTGGTGATCGATTTGGTGGTGCTGGGTAGTGACGYTGGTTGATTTGGTGATAAGGGGTAGTGGCGGTTGTGTGGTGGGTGGTGTTGTCAGTTGTTGTGTAGTGGTGCTTGGTGGTGTCAATGGCAGATTCCCTTTCCCCCTTTACTTACTAAGGGCAACATTGTAATATCTACTCCATAAGCACAATTAACAAATTTTGTCTAGGAGTCCGAACCCTCRTYAAAGTTGCCAGTAAATTGAAACGGAGGAAGTATTTGATTTCTGAGTTGRGAAATTTGAYAATTTTCTGAATTGAGTTTTTTMGGAMTTGTTTACTTTCTGGGAGTATTATATTGGTGTTGTGAATTGGGGTTAGTTTGTGTGCTTTTCGGTATTTATTATTTTATTTTCATAATTGTGATTTGTAAATGTTTGGCTTGTGAATTTGGAAAATTTTCTGAAATTGGGGTTTAAGGAATTGCTTTCTGTTTATTTGCTTTGTGATATTTACTAATATGGGAAGCAAAGTGAAGCTCATTGACACTATTTTCATTCAATTTATCTAAAATATACAGTAGTAATCATGTTGAGTTGATTGAGTTCATTGCTAAAGTAGGAGATAGCTACAATTAAGATAATTGGCTAGAAGAAATTGCTGGACAACATATGTTTATTGGGAGTTAAATGAGTGTATAAATGACATTTCAGTCATTTAAGAGTGTTGTGGGCCCCCCTTAAAGGGATTTAACGGAGAAATCTAACAAAAAAGGCAATGTGGGGGTGCTACCTATAACATTGCCAAAGTTGTGGGGGTTTTGTAAAATAAAATAAAAGTAAGGGGTTTCTGACAAAACATTCATAAGTCGTGGAGGTTTCTGACGAAAAATCCTCAATTTTACATATGTTTAAAGAGCAAGTATGTTGGATGTTGATCGATTTCGAATGTTATATTGTTAGTTAGGTTTTATTTTTTTAGACTTATTTCTATCGTACATCAATTCAGTTCAGTAACCTAACTCAATTTCCTTCTCTCATAAAATATTCAATTCAGGTCCAATTCAATCCAAAACAACAGACAACCTTACTCTTCCCGCTTTTAATTTAATCATGTTTGGATATCCTTTATTGATGGTTACACTTGTTCTTTTCTCGGGGTCCACTAATCCTCAATATATAATTAGTCAATTATAAATGGTGTTCACTGCTTGTCATTTTCTAAAATAAAAATAATGTTGAACTTCTCTTATAACTACCATACAACTCGTGTACTACATGTCTACATTATAAAAGTTTAGTGCAATGCCATAAAACAATGGAGCTGGGGTGAAATCTATTGCAATAAGATGAATGCAACGGTTTACTAGCCATGCATTACATTTGGGGTCCATGCATAGTTTGCGTTCCATCAATTGCAGGAGATTTGGGACCCTAATGCAAAGATTGTTAGAAATATTAACAGTTATGTTGAATATTAAAAGTTATGTTGAATGAGACCTACGTACAACAACTTCGTTTTTTATCTAATGCAACACTTTTAAGCATTTTTTCGTAAATATGGTCCTAAGCTAATAAGCGGTATTAGTACAAAAGATGTGCAGTAGAAGAGGGACTCGGAGGACTAATAATCCTTCGGGGCTCCGATTTCATCATTCCGTCTATAGTGATCCATGATAGAGATCGAATATATTATATTCATGTGTCTCATCCATCAGCTTAAACTTTTGATTGAGATGACGTGATTAGCAATCATGCCAACTTTGGAGGAGGAACCTAGGGTTGTGCATTGTCATCTTGATTGCTTCGAGAGCACTTGACACATTACCAATCAAACAATGCCCCGCAAATTTTAGCAACATCATTAGAGAAAAGGCCATGCCAATGTACTTTGTATTACATATGAACTCAAGATAGAAAAAGTTGAATCCATCACATTATTCAAATGATTGCGTAACAATTCAGGTATATATATATAGTTGCCCTTTTCGATCTCCTCACCCTCTTGCAAACCAATTCAATTCCTTAACGGAATGAAGCCAAATGCTTAGTTGCTTGACTTATTGTGAATCTTATGCATACAAAAACTTTTGTAATTGCGTTTCAGCCATCAATAAGAATTGATCATGTACCTCTTAGGGAGCTTGGCCTGTAACTTATCAACCACATTTTTCTTGCGTAATTCTTTTTTTTTTTTTTTAATTTATGCTCAGCAGGGAAAAAAACTAAGGGGTGGAGTGAGGGGAGCCTCTCTCCTCCAAGTACAATGTTGAACACTGGTTTGATGAATAAATAACAAATAATAAGCAAACACATGTGGAGGGGTGATAAATCCATCAAAGTAGTTGGGATAAAAGGTCAATCAGAGGAAAATTTTTGTCTTTTCCAACTACTTATTTGACGGACGACATTGTAATTTACATTGACATTTATCATATTACACTAGACGTATCTTTAAATTTACATAGACGTGGTTTAATTTTGCATAAACGTCATTTTTTCTTCTTTTGATTTTGCTTTTACATTGGAGACCATTAGGCCCACTTGTCCTTTTTAGCTTTTACATTAAGTCAAAAACACTATTCTATTATTGATTGGGATGTTTATCCCAAGTACTTTGATGCATTTATACTTTCTCAACTCATGTCAGTTCATGTGTGTATGTGATATGTTGTGTTCAGTACTGTGCACCACAGGTTCAAGCTTTGGAGTCTTAAGAAGGAACTCAATTGCAAGGAACTCGGGTGCCTTTGTTTATGTGATATGTGTGTTCATACTGTGCCACAGCGTCATAGGCTTTGGAGTCTTAAAGGAAGGAACTCAATTGCAAGGAACTTGGGCGCCTTTGAGAAAAGATAGACTCGAGCATACTGATGAAACATTGAAGAAACATCAGGGTACAATAAGTTTAGAATTTTATATTTGTAGGCTTATTTGTAAGTTTGACATTAAACGGTTAACTCAAAGAATAAAGATTGATTAAGTTTATAATATGGATTTATTAAAGGATAATGAAGTTATATATGTAGGTCACCCCCTGAGGGTGTTGACCTCAGCTTCAGTTCATGGTAATTGAGCCATGGAATCCGCATGTGAATGCATTGGGTGGTGTTGTCGAATGAGGGGATCGCCACCGTGCTATACAGATTAATCACGGAACCCGAAACATTGGGCCAAAGCTAATGCGCCCACAGATAGGTCCAGTAACCAGATTGTGGGTTCGGGGACATGTACGACTAAATCTTTGACCCAATTCGTCCGCATGTACGGCCTCGTACTCGGCTCATTGTAGTGTCCATAATCATAATATTGAATACAAATAGCTAGAGGTGATCCAAACAAGCCCGGCCGCGGCTAGGCCCGATCGACCCGATTTTTTAGCGGGCTTTGGACAAGATTTTTCGGCCCGAAATCGGCCGGGCCGGACCCGACCCGATTTTCCCGAAAACTTTGGGGGCTTTGGTTATCACTTTTGTGCATTTAGTTAAATTTTGGGCCGGCCCGAAAAAAGCCCGTAAAAGCCCGCCAAGCCCAGTCCCAATTTTTCGGGCTTTGGACAACAATATAGCCGATTCCAGCCCGGCCCGACCCGATTAAAGGCCTAATTTTAACCATGACAAGCCCGGCCGAACCCGGCCCGGCGAAATCACCTCTAAAGCCACCACACCCTCACAATTAAATCATTTGGTCTGAAGGCGCACAACCTTAATATTCTATAAGATAGTAGGTTACTATTAATAAGAAAAAATTAGTGAGCTACTTATTCTAACGGCACTTTAATGTAATTATGTGCCTAACACCCTCAAATTATCTGACTTTATGTACCATTATTGATTAAGAACAAATCCTTGTAATAGAAGAGAATTTAGTCTACTGCAAAACATAATCACATTATACAAGATCATAGAGAATTAACATGCACTGCAAAAGGTAATAAAGAGCCGACAACTTAACCTATATTACATAATCAAGCATAAAATACAGTCGGTTTCTTCAAATTTTAGATTGATATAGTACTCGAAATTGAATTAAGCTATAGTGTTATAATGGATATTACAATGAAAAGTGATATTGGGATTATTCTAGAACTCGAAATTGAATATAAACACCATTTTTTGCAGAACATACACGATACGATTGATAATTTAATGAATAGAATTATAGCGATATGGAAATAAGAAGTCCAGAGTGATAACCTTAGTATCGGGTGACGGTTATGAATGTTTAGGCAACCGCAAGTGTCATCTGAAATTGAATTTGAATTAATGAGAACGAAATGTTGGATGAGATTGATAAGATTAGAAGTTTTTTGCAAAAGACAAGAGAGGGATTTAGCAGTGATTTCCCTTTATGAAGATGAGAATAGGGGTATATATGGCACGAAAAACCAAAGACGAGATAATACGCTCTTCTGAGCGTCGACGCTCAGTTGAGCGTATATACGCTCGAGTACCTGATACTCTTTCCAATTCCCTGATATTCCGAGCAATATACGATCCTAGCGGAGCGTACTATAACGCCCAGGAGCGTATAATCGCTCAGCGTATTTCGGATATATGAAATTTTCTTTGATCCTTGGGTTGATGACTCTAGACACCCCCTTTTGCAAAGAAATAGGTTTCTAGGGGTCTAGAACAATCGTGTATTTTTTTGGTATTTTTGAAGTATTTTCTGATTTTTATGTATTTTTTGTGTATTTTGTTTTTTGTAAATATTCTAAAATTCATAGAAAATTATAGAAAAATCGGATAAATAAACTAAAAATATTGGTGAACTCAGAAAAATGAAGATCACCAATATAAATTATTTTAAAAATCCTAAAACTAAATTGAAAATTAAAAAAAGAAAATAAATAAAAGATAATACTTTTTTTTGCCTAGTTGAGATTTGAATTAGCATGGAGGAATGATATGAGGCTTAGAAAAGATTGGGTGTGAGGTGACACTTGAGCATAATTCGCAAACGAACCTATTGCAATACAGTACAATCATCATAGACTTTTGGGACTAAATGAAGCTCCGAATTAGGTGTCTACATTATAAATTATATTTTAAAAAATAAAACCTAGGCAATTAATTGTATATATCTATCTTATAAATATTTTTTATTTTTTAACTGATTTATTATATTAAAATTAATTTTTTAAAATTATATTATCTTATATATTTGCAAAATTGATTTTTGAAAGGAAAATATTTTGAAATTATTTTATGAAAATCGGTTTTGATTAAAAGGAAGAAACATGGTTTTAAGGTTAGCTTGATTAACAAGCAAAACATTTTCTGTTGATAAATTTAAGGAAGTGGTTTATGCTTTGACTAAGGCTATGTTCAGTTCAACTTATTTAAGCACACTAGAGCTTATTAAAAATTAAATCAGATCAGATCAGGAAAAATTCAGATAAGATCAGATCTTATCTTATCTTATATATTATATTTTTTTAAAATAAATATTATTAATTTAGATATTTTAAGAAAAACTATACAATAATAATTATAATGAAAAAGGTTACACTTTTAGTATGATATGTTTATGTTAGTCAAATGATATACAAGTAAATATAGTCACGTTCGCTTAATTATGGATTTTGCAATGTCGAAAGTCCTTTTTTTGTCAAATTCTAATTGAATTAGATTAGTAGTTCAAGAAACTGGATGAACTTGAACTCTAAATAAAAGTCCATTAATATTTTATCGTAAATCAAATAATTTAAATTTTCAAATATTAGTACTCCTTAAATTATATTAGTTATAGGGAGCAAAGTGTAAATCAATTTTGGACGGAAAATTTTCCCTTGATAAAAAATTATTAGAGGGAATTTGTGTAGCATACATTCCTATAAAATTTACCTCCACAAAAAAAAATACTTTGATATTTTGATTTCATACGTAATATTAAATAAGTTCATTGAATTGTATTAGGTAGTAAAATATAAGAATCATATCACTTTTGAAGGGAATATTTTTGT
>SNQN01003802.1:38057-51313 GCA_008642245.1 Bassia scoparia | reverse complement strand
TGAAACCGCCTGTTTTTCCCCCTATATTCGTACCTTGTCCCTTCACTGGAGAACTCAGGTCCCTGGTTCCTTTATCTATATCTCTCATCATTCTTCTTCTCTAGGCTCTCCATCATTGATGTTCTAGGGACCATGTTATGTTGAGTCCCCCAGCGCCTCTCAGCCCCTTTCCTTCCATCTCGGACGAACCCCCACCAGCCACTGCCGTTCCCCAGTCGGAAACCCCTCCAGGAGCTCCTACATCAATCTTCATCCGGTCTCAACCCTCGTGGATTCTCAGACAGCGCCCCATGTTACAACTCACAAACCAAACACCACCCCCATGATATATCATCTCTCCTCAACCACAAGTCCTTTCCCTAAACGACTCATATGCTTCTACCTCTCTGAGAACGCACGGGGGGGCATAGTCTGAGGAGATATTCCCGCATCACTCGCTAGGATCAATGTTATGCAAGGCTGTTCTGTCCCATTGGTTATGGACAGTAGAACATTTGCATCAGAAGATATGAAATGGGAATAGTTGGGCCTGGCCCTCTTTTTTATAGGGTTCATAAAGGGTTCTTTAGTTTAGGGTGCTACGAGCCTCCCTTGTTCTCCCCGCCTTATATACTCAAAGCAATAGTGTCAACAGTTCACCTCCAGTAACTCTTAGGGAGAACTCACTTTCAATAAGCCATTCACTTGGCCATCTCCTCAAGCAAAGTTCTATTCTTTCTTTCAACAAACAACCAAATTTTAGTTGAGGGTGATTCTAGGGGACTGAAGAATTATGACTAATACCATTGTTCCCTGCAATAAATCAAGAAGTACAGCATTTTTAAATTCAAATAGATACCTATGGTACTGATCTATACCGAGCCAGCTGATGGAGTATAAGCTGGTTCTCCACCTGTTTCACTAGAGTATACCCACTCATTCTATTTTTTGTCTCATTTTCTTTTGATGTGTAAGTCTCTATTTTATTCACCCAATGTTTCGCTCACTCCTGGAGAAGTCATCATACATATAACTACAAGGCATATCTCTCCGCACCCTTCTCCCCGACCTCTTAACTCCCATCCGGACCCACACACAACCCTCCGATGCCGCGGCCCACACACCTAATGTGAAGGTTGTCTTGCTGGTACTCAACAGTTTTAGGCTTAAAAGAATTTTGACCTGTTCTTTGCCTATACATTCTAAACAAATCTTATAATAATCTGCAACTAACAGATCTGATGTTAGGAAGTCTAACCTACCAACAAAGATCTTTGAGAACTTAGTTATTAGTATGTTAGGCTTGCATGTCCATAATCTCTTTATGCCAAATCCATTGTATATTATCTGAAACACTCTCAAACTAGATAGACTTATTTTGAATAATTTTTATCCAGAAAATAAGTAAATAGTAAAACTTCAATGTTTCCATGGATATCCCTCACATATAATGTTCACCTGTTTGTGAGTCGACTATGTGACATAGTGTTGGCCTTGAAAAACTCAACTCTATATACCTTTGTCACACAGTTGTCTGAAATAGTCTCTAAAGATGATGTTGCAAGCTTTCAATCTTAATTATACATCATCAATTGCATTCGAATAGTGTCTTACCTACCTTACCGGGTAGAACCGAGAGAATGGTTCCCTTGCGTATTCCAAGGTACACTTCCTTCATCAAAGGCTTACTTAAGTGAGAGATTAATTGCTTTTATCACCGCGAACATGTTCTTGGGCATATACCTGTCAACAAATACAAATAGCTTCTCTCTTCACTCTCTTTTTAGCCTGTAACAAAATCAATACATAGTTTTAGGAACCCAAATTCTTGAAGGTCCTTCAACAAACAACATTTGCATCTCTTGTCTTCTTTTGCCAGACCCAATTTTCACGATGTTTGTTGTCTTATTTACACTAAAACTTTTCTAGCTGGACACTCATGGATTTTGTGTCCATTGCATACCACATGATGAACACACGATGCATGTCCGTAGACGTAGAAGCATAGCTACCTCTTGTGGAGACTCTCTGAGTCCATGTGGTGGCCTCATGGAGACCATTAGTCCTTTATCCTCGTTACTATAACCAAGACCAACTTTCCCTGGTTACCTCGATTTGATGTCTATCTTAATGTTTCCTGTGCAAGTCAGTAATTTAACTCACATGTCTTAACGCTCATGCAATTCCTTCGTCTCTTGATATCAGATTCTCAATTAACAACTTCATTTTCTTCTTTAAATACAACCCAACATCACTTTTAAAATCTCCCGATTGTAATTAGATTCAAAACTCATTTACCTATCCATAGACATGTTAGTTAATCCCTGGCTTGCCTTTCCCTCGTTATAATGATGAGGAATCTCAGCCTGTAAGTCACATATCATTTCCATCATATTCATCTATCAGTTCACTGTTCATTACTGGTACCTAACGGGGGAACGACATAGTGTGCACACTTTTGAGTAAAAGCATTTTTAATCTTTGTGAAGATCTTACTAGGTTGCTACCAAATATTTCAAAGGCTATCAACAAAGAGTGTTCTGCTAAAACCAAACCGGTTGCCTCTCCTCTACTCGTTCGAAAAACCAATCAGCCACCTCCACTTCAGGTTGCATAAGCTCTCCTCGAGGACACCAAGGAAGTCAGATCAAATTACAATCACAAACATTCAACATGGAAAAGTTTGGTAAGAGGATCTGGCCTGAATCATAGTCCAACTTTGCACTTAGTCCAAATATCAACCTCAAGCATTCCAACATTGAATCTTACAATCATAGACAAAACCTTTTCTAGGTGATCACAACATGGACAAAATTAAGCAAACATTCCACATCAAAGTACAGTTCTTTTTCTTTATAGTTCTCTTGTCAGTTATGTAAGTTCACTGCTAGTTTTTATAGCATTCATCTTACTAAGGAAATCTATACAAGGAGCATTTTATATAATTTCATCATACTCATGCAATCTTGCCTTAACTTCGTCTATAGTTATTTTACCTTGTGTTCATGCAGCCGGAACTCTCATTCTATGTCCATCAAGCAAACTATATAATACAAAAAATGTGGTGAGAATCCCCTTGCTGGGTTCCGCGAATCAGTGTGTTGTTTGCGCCTCAATGCTTGTCGAAGGTCATCATGCAACACTAGGGTTAGGTGATTCTCATTCCTCATCAGATCTGAGTAGAATTCCACCCCACATTGTATACATCATAGCATTCTTCTGACACAGCCCTCGCCTTCCTCCTCAACTTGGACTGCTTGCTCCCTCCATAGCGACACGTCTTCCTGACATATAGGTGTCCCTTCTCTCCACCAATTTGAAAGCACCCTAACAGATGCTCGTTGTGTGTGTCGTGTTAAATTTACCTTTTGAAGTTCTTCCTCTGATCTCGGAGATGTTCTTCCCTCCAAAAAAAAACCTTTATTTGGAGGGGGGCCAAAAAATCATTGCCAAATCTCATCATTCTTCACCCATCTAACTGTCCCTTAACGCCTCACTGCCTTGGTTTTGGTCTCCGGTTCTTAGGACTAGAGCCTCACTCAATTCCTTCTTTGTTGTCATGGATGTATGTCTCATTACCTCCCAGCCCTGCTTGCAGAGAGCAATAGTAGGACTATAATCTTTGGCTTCATTAGATAGCTAGTGATTCTTGGTCTGTCCATTGCATCTGTTATAAAGTGCTGCAATTACTTTTTCTTCACAGATTCCTCATTAGAAATACTTATTCCCAGGTGATCTAAATCATCTGCCACCCTCCACTCCCCCTGCTCCACTAGAATCTTACGGAAACAATCTTGATCTTTTTCACCAATGTTACATTACCAAACAAATTCATTAAATTTAGACATAAGTAAATCAAATTTTGGATTCTATTTTACCCGCCCTGGTTCCTACATAAGCAAGTTCAAGAGTTATCCCAATTCTATGCACGTGCCCTGCATCCAGAAATCGATTATCTACTGCCTCCACCTAGCCTTGTGTGGTAGTAATGACATTAGGCCTATAGCATTCTCTCCAAAGTAAAATGTTAGTACTGCAGTACACCAAATTCACTATCTTTCTTTGGAGTCTATGTTTCCTATCAGATCGATCTTCTATGATTTGTATGGACCATTTTTATTACTACGACCAACACCTCAATAATCAATCCCCATTAAATTAACATTCTTATCCTGTATACTCCACCATGCATAGTTACTTACCGTTAAATAAAACTATTGGTGTTTTGCTATCATTAGACCGACTCGCACCAAACCCTCCTGCCACCCACCACTCCCTGCGCCTCAACGCACCTCCCTCTCTAATGTTAACTCTTATCCAAGAATGCCTGAGCTCTGAATACCAATTGAAAGGTTATGTGATACAAAGATGGAAGGGGTAAAGAGTCTGAATAATAGTTTATCGAATTACTAATTTTTCTTATCTTTTCGGCTTAGTATGAGAACCAGATTGGTGGTTCCTGTTACAAAGCCGAGCCCCACACCCCTATACAACGCTCCCACCTCAACCCTACAACGAAAAAAACACAATATTTAAACGAATGGGGTCACCCAACTCTGGACACGATCCTCACAATCACTAAATATCTTTTAAATTAAATCTTACTCCGGAAAATACAAATACACGCCTCACTCTGCTGTTTCCCTACTCCGGGAACCAGCACTACTCTCTTATCTGAAATTGCATCGCTCACACTCGTAAGTCCAACTTTGTGTTTGAACTCACAAACACCACCAGGCCTTCAACCCCTCTGTTGATAATGCCTTTTACCAATAGCACTTTCTACTCTTATTTGATTGACTTCTAAAAAGCTTAGTAAGAGAATGATTAGCTCGACTAAGCTCTTGTGTGACTCAATAGAATAGATCTTGATGCTTTTTGTGTTTTTCTCTCAAAAATTAAGCTCTTTGATCCGTGGGAGACGTGTATGGAACTTAGAGTATAGATGAGTATTTATATGTTATGACCTAAAAACCTGTTTCCATATAAACTCTATACTTGCCAATCAAGGCGACGATTAGATTTATGGATAAAGTATTACTTGTTCGATTTTATCCTAGCGAATAAGAACAAGATATTATACTCCATATATTTTTAAGGCAATATTCTATTCTCATCATTTTCCAGCTGCAATACATCCAAAAAATCCTAATGAAAATATTATTAGAAAAACTCTTTTTCAAAACGACAAGACCATAATCCTTTACATAAGGAACATAAACTGGTTCCACCAGCTTGTTCTTAATTAGAGTATATTATAGATTATCATTATCAAACTTTGTACAAAGAAATTCATATCATACTCAGAAAATGACTTAAAGCAACTTAAGACTATTAACTAATAAAATCACAACTACAAAGCAATATTACAATGAATTCCTAAAATTTAAACTATTGAAGAGAGCACACCATTCTTCCTAATCTTCCCACTGGTGAGGGATCTTTCAAATATCTTTGAATCTCCTTTGAAATACTTTTCTAATTTGAGCACATTTTCTTTTCTTCGAATGTCTTCGATAAAGTGCTCATTTCTTCAATTCTTGTGAAACACTCAATACTGCACATGTAACAAAGTTAAGTACAATAAAATGATGGTATGACGTTTTAAGCATATTAGTCAAGGAAAATCATGCAAGTACGTAACTGATTAGCACCAGTATATGGAGGCTTTGTATTGTAATCAGCTGTTCCGAGCATCAAACAAGAATAGTATTACAATGAAATACACAATAATATTACTTGTCTGGGGAAAACAAAGTATCCTAAAAATCAGCTGGTATTCCAAAACCCAATTTCTATATTCTCATATTAATGCCAACCTGTTCCGTAATATGGTTGTATCATTCAAAAGTCTAAGGACTCACAAAGGTGATATTCCCATAAAATCCAAATAAACCTAAAAGTCAAAAACACCACTTTAATTTTTTATAAAAAAAAATAAATGAAGCTAATTAATATAACAAAGAAATAGATAAGATTAATCAAATATTAGAATCTTAAAAAAATGCTAAAATAATTCTAAACTTTAAATTTTCATTTTTAAACAGTTTAAAAAAAATTATACATAAAGCTATTAAGGCGCATTCGCGTGTCATATAAACATTTTCTAGTTTTTAATGAGTATGGCCAATTAAAGATACAGAAGACAAGCAAGTGCACTTCATATACGTGCACACGTGACCACAAATATTGTAGAATAATTGTTACAATTTAATGTTATTTTCTATTATTTCATTAGATAAGGTTTTTTTGTTTTAATTATTTTAAAATAATATTTCTATATAATTTTTTTAATAAGATAGATAATTTAAATTTGACTTTTTTTATGGATTAAAGGTGTTTGAAGGGGAAATTACCAAAGGAAGTGTTTGTTCTTTGTTTCTATTTTTTTTGTTTGAGGGTAATTTTTTAAATTAAGTTCTTAAGTTTTTTTCCTTTCTTTTTTTAAGAAGTTAATGAGTTTCAAAGTTGTATAAATTATTTAGATGAAGAGTTGGAAACAAAATTTGGTTAATGTATGTTTTAATCCTGTTTTTGCTTTCATTATTAATTGTTGTTTTAGCACATCATACTATTAATTTGATTTTAATTTTAGGAAAAAATTATCAACAATAAATAGTCATATACCCTTATGTAGTTTTGTCTTTTTTCTCCAAATACAACAATGAATTTTTAACACCTTTCAAAAATGCCCATGGAAACGTTAAGAAAAAGTTCAAAAGCTAGAGGTGTAGGGTGAGAGAATGTAGAACAGATAGTCATTTGTAGTTTTGAAAGAAATTAGTTAACGGTGAAAATTAGATTATATAATTGATTAATATTAATGTGTTTTAACGTGAGTTTAATATATGAGCGTGAATATGTAATATAATTTTGTAATGTTTGAGCTTTCAGTTATTTCGGTTGAGAAGAGGGAGAATAAAAGAAGAAAAAAAAAAACCGAAAAGTGAATTATAAAGCACTGTTATGTTTTTCTTAAAAAACTCTATGTTTTGGATATGGCTTTTTAAAAAGTTTAGAGGATTTAGGCAGGAGAAAGGAATTTGTGAAAGAAAAAGTCAAGCATAGTTTTGGAAGAGCAGAAGTACAGAGGTTGATTAGTGTTAATATGCCTTTATTTTTTGCGAGTAAAAATTTCAGTTTTAACCTAGTTTGAGTATGGTAGATAAGATAATTTTTTTGTTGTTTTGAAGTTTTTAAAATTTCGCTATTATTGTTGGTTTTTGATTTATTAAGAATAATCTAATTTTTATTTATGTAATAGTTGTATAAGAAGAAATTTCTTTTATTGTTGTTTTGGTTTTTAGAAGTTACATAATTTTAACTTATTTTTCTATTTAATTTTGATATATTTTTATTCCTAATCCTTGAGGGAAAAAAGGTTATCACAAAAATTTCATGATCGAGTTGAACTTGGGTGTTTGTATTTAGAATAGAACATAGTTTTAGATTGGTGGGTTGATTAATTGTATTAATGATCGGTATACAAGAAAATGGTCCAAAACTATCCGCTAACACTCTTTTGTGCGAGAAACTACCTCAATGCGAAAATTTGCGACAAAAACATTACAAAATTCTTTGTTGACAACTACCCCAAATGAATTTTGGACGTTGACTTGCATTTTTCAACCATTTCTCCCCACTTATGCGTCACATGACCCCTTATTTCCTTCTTTTGTTTTTCTTCTAATTTCTCTCTTTTCCCTCCATTTGATCCACAGATCAATTCAACCTTTTTACTTTAATACCCTAGTCGAAAAATATTTCACGCACAATTTGCATGTATATAACACTAGTTTGCACATTCTACAACTTAATAAGTTCACTCTCAAATTGCATGTATAAAACACTGGTATACACATTCTACAACGTAACTTAATAAGTTCACTCTCAAATTGCTTGTATAAAACACTAGTATGCATGAAGCTATCGTCACACTCACACGTACCGATAGATGATAAACAAAACATTGCATCGCTAATCCATATGTCCATCGCCACTATCATAACCACCACCATCATCGCCACCATTGCAACCATAATCACAATCACCTGTGACCTGGCCACGACTAGGCATTGGACACAAAGTTGTGCGAGACTTGAAATACAAACCAATTGATCGAAGAAAGTGAGAGTCATCAACTCATCATGTGAGCCATGAAATCTAGCAAACTGATTATGTGACCCAATATCAATCGTAAACTCATTGTCCCATATTTTAGTTGAGCTACCAAATGGTCTGTAACTTCGTTTGTTTGTAAGAATTGATAACCGTTGCATATTGCATGACGGCCCCAATTATATATTCTGATGGACAGTCCAGCTTTACTTTTTTTTTTTTATGGCCGCAACGGCAAAGAAATTAATTATTATTTAAGAATGAGAGCATACCTCGACAAGCCAAATAAGTAGCAAAGTCGGGAAATCCTCTAACTAGTACAACTCCATATCATCTGAAACATTTAAGCTAGCAATAGAATGGGCCAAAACATTGCCCTCCCTCTTAACATGAGTAAAACAACAAAACTCAAAATTAACAAATAAATTCTTAATATCACATAAAACAAAACCCAAAGCATTATTCTTCAGCTTGTGTATGAGCGGCAAGCAATCGCTCTCAACGATCATTCTCCGAAACCCGCACTCCCAAGTTGCCTTCATGCCATGGAAAATCGCTCTTACCTCCTCAAATTCCGAAACTGGACCATCCCTCTACTCGTTTCATTCCCATCGCCACAACCTCGCCCACACTATCACGTACACACATGCCTAAGCTCGCATTCCCACCCTTATGAGCAGCATCAGTATTAAGCTTCCAAACACCACTCATAGGTGGCTTCCACGCAGAGAAGCTGTCACGTACTACTCATCCTCGCCTAGTTTTGCATTGGTAGCCACAAACTATTGAAAGTAACAAGACCAGGAGAATTAAGTTCAATTGATTATCAAATCATTAACAACAGCTACAACGATAACAGAGTGTGAAACTTGAACAAGTGCTAAGAAAGAGGAGTGTTATTCAGTGAGAGAGAACTTTATTAAATGAGAATGAATCAGTAAGTACAAATGAGATTGAACTCATATATTTATACATCTCAACTACAAGCAATGCACTATGGCATTTCATAAATAACAGCAATGTAAGGAACAAAGCTGTATTAAAACTTGTTGGCCTATGCAACTCACGCGAGGAGAGTATAGTAATCACCAATACCCTCCCTCAAGCTAGGATTAGGGTAATGACCCAATCCTAGATTGGTCAGGAGTTGTTTGAAGTAAGGAGAAGGCAATGCCTTTGTGAGGAGAAGGCAATGCCTTTGTAAAGAGATTAGCAAGTTGACTTTTGGTAGGGAGATAGGTCAGCTGAATGAGTCCTTCTAGGACTTTATCTATCTCTTGTATAATGACAGTCTACTTCGATATGTTTTGTTCTGTCATAGAAAATTGGATTCTTGGCAATATATATGGCTGACTGATTGTAACAGTTCAAAGTAACTAGCTTGAGATCCTGCAATCCCATTTCTTCTAATAACCGGACTAGCCAAGTGAGCTCACTAGCTGTTGAGGCCATGGCTATGTATTCAGATTCAAAGAAGGATCTTAAAACTGTACTCTGCTTCTTACTTTTCCATGAAATATGTGAACTTCCAAGCATCACCAAATAGCCAATTATGGACCTTCTGCTGTTAGGACAAGCAACCAATCTACATCTAAAAAGGCTTACTGAACCAGTTTAGTATCACCACGGAGCAAAATACCCTGATCAGTTGTACCCTTAACATGTCGTAGAACATGCTGTAAAGTTGACATATGTGGTTTTCTGGGATCTTGCATAAATTGGCTTAATTGTACAACAAAACTGAGAAAAGGTTTGGTGTTGGTTAAAAAATTCAATTTCCCAACAAGTGATCTATAGTGTTCAGGATTAGGGATAGGATCTCCTTGATTTGTGTAGTGTTTGAGATTTATAAGGAGAGGTGTAGGGGAAATTTTGTGGAGTTCAAGGTTACTGAAGTTTAGTAAGTCTTTTGTGAATTTGGTTTGAGTGAGGACAAAACCTTGATTTGTTTTGTGGACTTCCATTCCAAGGAAGTAATGCAGATGACCAAGATCCTTAATGATGAATTGAGCATGCAGATGATGTTTGAGATGATTGATTTCAATTTGATAAGTGCCAGTGACCACAATGTCAACAACATATACTACAACCAATGTAAGTTGACCCGAATGCTTCTTAATAAATAAAGAATAGTCTGATTTAGACTGAACATATCCCTGAGAAATCAAAGTATCAACCAACTTTTCATACCACTGTCTAGAGGCCTGTTTCAACCCATAAAGAGACTTCCTTAACCTGCATACTTTCTGATCAGGATTATCAATCCCCTTTGGCAACTCCATGTAGACTTCTTTAGCCAAATCCCCATGCAAGAATGCATTATTCACATTTATCTAGAACACGGGCCAATTGTTGTGTGAAGCCAAAACCAATATACATCTCAGAGTTGGCATTTTGATGACAGGGCTGGATGTTTCATCAAAGTCTATCCCATGCTTATGTGTGCATCCCTTTGAAACCAGTCTTGCCTTGAACTTCTCAATGGTACCATCATATTTCATTTTAATCTTATACACCCATTTGCATTTAACTGTCTTCTTACCCTTTGGTAAAGACACCAACTCCCAAGTTTTGTTCTTCTCAAGTGCCTGTATTTTATTATGCATAGCTTGCACCCACCTGTCATCCTTAGAAATTTCTTTATATGACCAAGGCTCTTTGAGCTCAATAGGATCAATTGCACTTTTATTCACAGTGACCAGATTGTACTAGTGAGTTGTGCCAACATTACAATGATAATCAGCAAGATAAGAAGGTGGCTTTTTAACTCTGCTTGACTATCTGATAGGATTATGATTTGTCTGTTAGACTGAATTAGGATTTATGTTTGAGGCAGATGTGGAATTTGAAGAGGAACTTGAAGAAAAAGAACTTGGATCTGTGAGATCAACTGATAAGGAATTATTGTCAAAATTATCAGAAGACACAAGAGTTTGGACCATTTGCGGAGACTAGAAAATATCAGGAGCTTCATGAAAAGAAGGATGCATGAAATTTGTGGAGGAAGGCAGATATAGATGAGAGGAAGGCTGATTAGAAGGTTTGTTTGCTTTCATGTGAAATAGAAAATGCAATTCATGAAATATAACATCTCTGGACACAAAGATTTTATAAGCCTCTAAATCAAGCAACTTGTCTAAAATGTGGTGGTAGAAACATAGCATAAACAACCAAAAGATTTCAGTATGGAAAATTAGGTAGCTTTTGGTGTAATAGTTGATAGGATGTTAAGAAATGTATGGGTTTCAAGGGCATTCTGTTTATCAAATATGTGGCACACAACAGACATTCTCCCTAATATTGTTTAGGCACTTTAGCTTGAAAGTATAAGGCTCTGGCTATCTCTAAAATGTATCTATGTTTCCTTTCCACTACTCCATTCTGTTAGGGTGTTCCAGCACAACTTGTCTCATGTAAAATACCCTTACTCATCATCAAGTTTTTCATCACAAATCTCCTGTGCATTATCACTTCTTATTCTCTGGACCTTAGAATTAAATTGTGTTTCAACATATAAAAAAAATTGTTGCATAACACTCACAATATCAGACTTATATTTGATCAAATGTTTCCAGGTGAACCTGTTGTAATCATCTACAATAGTAATGAATTGATTGCATCCAGAATGTGTTAGGACTCTATAAGGTCCCCACAAATCAATATGCGAAAATTGAAAAGGAAAGCTGGACTTTATTGTGCTTTCAGGAAAAGAAAGTCTAAATTGCTTTGCAATAGGACAAATTTGACAGATGGTGGAATTTACACAATCAGACACAGAACAATCAGGAATTATATGCTTTATTTGAGAAAAAGGAAGATGACCAAGCCTTTAGGGATGTAACTGGGGCGGAGCGGGTTTTGCCTTTCCTATCCCCATCTTCACCTTAATTTTTCATCCTCATCCTAATCCCCGCCATGGGTACAAATTTTATCCCCATCCCCGCCCCACTAAGTAAACTTAAAAATCATCCCCACCCCACCACCCACTTAGGTATCCATTCCCACTAAAAACACGCCTTATACCCACCTAATTCCCGCCCCAAAACCACCTAAAAATATTTTTGCACTAGTTAAAATGTTAATTACTTGCACAAAAATTTAACCTAAAGAAACAACATTTAAAAGATAGTTATAAACTTATGATTTTTTAAATATTAATATATTATAAAGGTAATATTAAATGTTTAAATATAAATTATTTAAATTTATATTGTACAAGCGGGGATGGGGATGGGGCGGGTATAGCCTAGAAACCATCCYCATCCCCATCCCCATGATTGGTACAATTTTAAACCTCATCTCTGCCCCGCCACCCACCAAAACGAGACCCTTCTCAATCCCATTGGGGAGGAGATGGTACGGGTCTCCTATTTGACTCGCCCCACTTGCATCCCTACAAGCCTCCATAATCTAGCCTTTTGAACATTAGCTGTGACTGCATAAACAATGCTAGCTTAGTCCTTTGACAGAGGAAACTGATGAAATTTTCTTGCTGAGTTGATATAAGCCATCAACTAAGCTACCAAGTGGAAGTGGAGGCTCTTTCAAGGAGTGCTCCTGAATATAGCATGTGTTGTGAGAAAAATATATAAGAGATGAAAAATCATGACAGATTTTGTTCACAGAAAGCAAATTGAATTTAAATTCAGGAGCATGCAAAACATCATGTAGAGTTATAGTTAGGCTTAAAACAACTGTACCAATATTCTTCACCACTATCCTTTTACCATCAGGAATGATTATTGTACCATTAAAAGATTTAGAATTAACAAAAAATATTCAGGTCATTGCAAATATGATCACTAGCCCCATTGTCTATTATCCATTGAGTTTTCAGGCAAGAAACAAGGCAAATTGTGTTGGAGTTGAACTCCATTGTTATTTGCTTCAAAGAATTCATTTGTCCCACATAGGAAGATTGAGACCATTTCTTGTTATTTATAAAGGGAAGTGTGTTACTAAGTGTTTAAAGCTAGTGAGTGGGCTAGGCTTGGGCATCCCCACGCGCGCGCCGCCGCCGCCGTCCGGCCCGGCTCGTGCTCGTGCTCGTGCTCGTGCTTAAAAACTATATGTCGCTTTAACCTCAACATATTCCCCTCCAAATTCTCATCACATACATCGTCTTCTTCCTCTTTCAGAGCACAGAAAGTTACTCCACC
>SNQN01003802.1:6791-20317 GCA_008642245.1 Bassia scoparia | reverse complement strand
TSCTYCTCTCTCTTTCTGCAATCTTCTCCTTCTCTCTCCTTCTTCAATCTTCTACAATTAGCCCAACCTTTCTCTCCAGCAATATCTACGGTGAAAATTTCAAAAAAAAATGAAAACAAAAAACAAACAAATGAAAGAGAAGATTCAGCAAATTCTTTAAACAAACCAATGGAAGTCGAAAACATTGAAGTTTCAAAACAACATTTACAACTCACAAATTATGAAAATTTTGAAAATGAAGACAATATTGCAAACGAAGAAGATGATCAAAACGATGAAGAAGACATAATAAACGTCTTCTTAAAAACAGGGAACAAATTTGAAATAAAAAAAATCAATTATTCTGATTAAGTCGGGAAGAGGACTTACTGGGACGCTCTAGTCGATCACGATAGAGTGGATGTGAATCGGTGTCGATTAATGATTTATTTCCTTGGATACCTGCATCTGTCTTATTGTCATTTAGGGGGTAGATGGAGGGGTTAGGAGGGTAGGTTGGTGTTTTCGGCCCTTGCAAATAGCATATTCATATCTCTTTGGGTGCTTTATCTCGCGGGGTAATTGAAGGAGATCTAATAAATCGTTTCCTTTTTATTGAAGATATCAAACATTATATAGTTTTACAGCACATTACAGGCGATCATTTTCCGTAAAGGCGCACTTTCCTCTTATAAAATTGTCATTCTTATATTATCTCTATGTATAATTTCTTTAACTTCTTGTCCATATCACTATCTTCGACAACCTATAGGACATACAATGCTTGCATACCTTTCTTAATTCGTTTTAGGAATTTTTCTCAACACTGCAGATTGTTTTGTAAGTTTATTTTGTTTTTTTGAGTAACTTAGTACATTCTTCATTGATGAATGTAATCTGTTTGCATCGCATTAAAATTGATGTTAAATGTTCTTGGACCAATTACACTTCTAATTTCTTAATAGGGATATTATACGTAAAAATTAGGGACATGTAATTTTATCTTGGGGACTTTCTTGTTTCTCCGTAAGGTCTACTTGTTAATATATATCTGTTATACCGATCTAACGGTATTAGTTTTGAGTTTTTTCTCTTTCATATGTATGCTTCGTTTACTGGCTCAACTCTCATTTTATGTTGGGATATTCCTTCTCAATTACCCTCTTTATATCTCCACTTTTCTAGTGATAATCTGATATTCCACTAATGTGTTTGTTCAGTTCCCGTCTATATCTTTTTATTAGGTGATGTGACGAGTTTTCCTCCCGTTTTATATATCTCTCACTGGGTTTAACTGCATACCTATTACTATCGCTTCGTTTTGGATTTAATTTCTTTAAACTAGTGGGCGCTTTCTAACACTATACTCATGGTTTGGAGGTATTAAGATTAGTTTACATCATTCCTACTAGCACTTAGGATATATATATTCTCATAATTTTCATGTACTATTTTGTGTCTGTGGTAACAGCCTCTTGTCTTGGTTACGCAGTTCATAAAGGTATATACTGAATTGTACGTCGGTTGGTGACCTATCAATGAATGCCTCGGTCTTCCTCCATAGGTGCTCGAGCTTTCTCGTTCGCCGCGTTCTGGTTTCGTGTGAGTCATTGTTCTCACTGCATAGGCGTTCGGGGATATAACATTTGGCATATGTATCTTCGCCGGCGTTTTCTGTTGATTGTCCTTGATTATCTGCTATTAGTGAGTGATTGGTTCTCGCAAATATGATAGAGTACTACTTTTTGAATGGATAATTTTATATATAAATCTGGTATTGTATGTACGCTGAACGCTGTGTAATTGACAATTTCACATACACAAACTGCGCCTACACAATATAAAGTTTTTTCAATTTACACAGTGGTCGCGAAAAAATATTAAATATTTTTAAAAATTGTGTTGATACAATTTCTTACGGGCACCTTACATATTTTCTCATGTCGGTCCGTTAAATCTGTGTTTCTTCTGATTAATAATTTGCATATAAGATTTTGTCTTTCGGGTTGATTCGCTGCCAAGTTGACCACTTTATTTTATATGGGCCTGGGTTTAAATGTATATTTGTTGCGTTCCTCTCGTTCAGTTTTGTACGTTGTTGGTCCTTAAGTTGGTATAATCGGCTTTTCTAAAAGCCCTATATCAATGCTCTGGTTAAGTTGTGCTTCTTGAGTTTTTTTATGGGTTTGGGCTTTTTAATGGGAGAGCGGTTATGGTTCGTTAAGCAGCAGGCACATTATACACGCTCCTATTACTTTTCATTACACGCCGATCTACGATTAAAATAGTTCGTGGTATCTCGCATCCCTTCCTATATCGCCCTTCACTTCGAAACGGGAGACCGGTTCTAACCTAAACTAGTAACTTTTACCTTCTTTTGAAACTCATCTCTTTATACCTGCATATCAGTGCTGATTTCTCTTACCTATCACGCATTCATCACTATACTCTCATTCATTGGTACTCCGATTACCAAAAGTGTTTAGCGTCAGCCGATTTTGGTTTCTTTTCCTTATTTGTATACCTCTCACATCTGCCGCCTTTCCTTCCTCTCCTCTCCTATCTATTCCTTTTCTACTGACTATCTTTTCTCTCCTTTCATCTCTTTATAGTCAAGCATCAATTGTCATCCTTAGATTAGATATTGTACTCACTGTCTTTAAGGGGTGTGCGGAAATTGCCGATATAAATAAC
Organism: Bassia scoparia; assembly: GCA_008642245.1. Classification (NCBI taxonomy): domain Eukaryota; kingdom Viridiplantae; phylum Streptophyta; class Magnoliopsida; order Caryophyllales; family Amaranthaceae; genus Bassia; species Bassia scoparia. Next base: position 17,644 of record SNQN01003802.1, on the reverse strand, counting down.
TATTTCCTTCAATAAGTGCGTCTGCACGGAACAAATCTCACAATCTTCTTGTTGGATATTTTTTTTAATTCTCTGGTTTTTCGTACGCGTTCACGATATAATTCTCTGCTTGCTCGGTATCTTGGATTCTTCTACTACTTCTATTGCATCCGATACGGGCGGCAAATTTACAACAATCCTCTCGTGGTCAGTTTATTTTAAAGCTCGTTTCCGCTTCTCAGGCTCGTTTAAGTGTGCTCTCATTTTTCAGCAGCAACCTACTCGGCATTAGCTCGATTCACGAGGAGATGTCCATACCTTACATACCCCTTAAGATCACACTTTCATATACCCCAATCTTGTGATCATATGGGACAAATCTCGCGCGGAAAGTCATTTATGCTAGCGTACCCATCTCCAGGTCTACGTTTAACTCACGTTCGGGGTCGAGACTTCTTTGTGGCCTTCATTCTCATCTCTCATCTAACCATAAGCAGGCAGTATCTCCGATGGTTCCCCGGAAGTGTCATGTGGCATGGGGCTACGACTCATCCCACACACTAACGCTGTATTTTGTCGTTACGACATCTGACTTTAATGATCCCTTATCAATATGTACGCTGTCATGTTCTGCTCAGCCTCCAACTACACCGAGCCTTTTCTACTCTAAACATCCTTATTCCCTCTCGCTTCGCTCTCACATCTAAGTAAAAATGCATCTAGTTGTCACATTTCGCGTATCGCTCTGAGATACTTGTCTCGCTTGATGTTCCTTAGTAAACTACTCCGCAATTTACTCTGGCACATATAACAAAATTTGATAAAAAATCCCTCGTGCAAATCTCAAGATTAGGTATTTTATACTGTAGTACGTTGAGGCATCTTAAAGGTATGCCTCGGGACTTTGACTGGCCAATATTTTTTCTATTATTGTATGAGTTCAAAGTCAATTAACTTAGGTCAAGTTAGTATATATACACTGGTGCACAGCTGCTTCCGTTTTTTTTTTCTTGTTGCTATACCTAGCCCACACTCTTTTAAATTATTCTCTCGCGGCATGCTGACAATCTACACATAATGCTTGTGTACCTTCTTTCAGCTTTTCTATGCCACATCTCTCTAGAGTCCCGTACAACATTAATAAACTGAAAGTTTCCAAGCCTTTATTAAGGTCTTACTAATGTTCGCTTTTCAACAGAGCTTACAACGCTCCAAGGAATTCTCTAACACTCATGGCTTCCACAAAAAAAGGATAATAATAAAGATTTGCTTCCTTGTCTCTTTCTTTGTTCATCTTTCTGCATTTCTCCTCTTCGCACTATGCTTCACCAATTCTTCTAGGTTTCTTGGAGATTCAGCCCCAATCCTGTTCTCCTCATCAGTACTATCTACGGCCTCTGAAATATTTCAATAAGAAATGAAAACAAACAAATAACTCATATTTCAAATGACACGAGAGGTTGCTCAGCAAACTTTCTTTTACAACACGACCAATCGGGTTACAGTTCGACAAAACATTTTTAACGTTTCAAAACAATTTATTGGCTACAACATCACAATTTCTCAATGCAAATTTTCGATATATGAAGACAATCATGGTGCAAAGGCGACTAGAATCGATGATTTCTTCCCTAAAACGATGAAGAGAGACATAATAAAGCTCTTTTACTTATAAACCAAGGCGAACAAATTTGAATAAAAAAATCATTATTCGGCATTGACTTCTTTTTTGCATTAACGATTGTGATTAACTTTTTATATGTATTCATGTGATTACTTTTTAAAGACATTAATAGATGTTAGTAAAAAAATAATAGTGGAAAGTAAACCACAACAAACGATTATATTTTATATCAAGCTGAGGACCTTATGTATTTCATATATCTGAATTTAACTTGGGGCAGATTTTTGGAAACTTATATTGCACTGGTTGATTTACTTTTTTGATGAAGTACTTTTGGACAAGTTATTTCCTTATTGGTTCTGATTATCAGGATTACTGTACTTGTTGTTCTGAATTAGAATGGATTCGGTATTTTTACTGAAATATCTACAAGTTATATTTTCTTAATTTAAGAAGTCCTCACTTTTTATAGACGCCTTCTTATTATGTTTGATAACTTTCTGCATCTTTTTAGATGCTGGTTATTAATAATGTCAATTTGTATTTGTGTGCACAAAGACGGTAGTCATAATAAGTGGTCTGTTTTATTAAGAATTAATCTAGTCAATTATTCTTTTCCGGATATCGTGATAGTTTTACACTATCTTTTAGAAGACTTTTATTTATAATAGGTTGGTTGCAACTACGGTGTTCTTGGAGTAGGGACTCTTTTAGCTATTTCTTATGAAAGTATTTCAATCCTATTTATATTTTCTTTCTTTAATCTGAATATTTTTCTTTTGTTTTTTTTCTGAACTTATATGACGAGTACTAATCTATACGCTATAGCCTTATTATGATCTATACTCTTCTTCCATTTAATTATTGGAAATAATATGCATGAACCTTGCTTTCTTTGTATTATCATAATACTCGACGTTTTTATTGAAAATAATTTTCTGATTTATCACATTTATACTTTTCTCTGAAAATGAAGAACTTCTAGACTTTTATCGAAATTATAAGGCTAACTTTCTTACGAATTATTATTACAGCAGATGCTTCATTTGAACTCTTGGTAGGCGTATAATTTATAAGAACGGTTATTCTTTCTATCCGATATTATGGGATTACGACGGTCGTTACCACTTTATTCCCGATATATTTATTGTCATGAGCCTATTTACTTCTTCCTTATTTCACGAATTTATAGATGCTCTAACTTTTTACTGCTATATTCTCATACAAGAACTGGGACATTGTAGCGAATGGTATTCAGCGAACTCACTACACTTTTGCTGTATGAACTAATATTGAATCTTAGTCCTTCTTTCTCGAATGCTTTTTATTCGAACTAAACTTTTGAGCTGCATAGCTTGCTGGTCCGGCTCGCACGTATACCACTTAGACCATCTGTGCACCTAAAAAATGCGTATCTTTCAGAATTGTGCGTGAGGATCGTCCTTCGCAACTTGAATGAGTTTGATCTAGTTTCTGTTCTAGCTTAATTTTTTTCTTTTGCATGTAAGGTATTCGTGAGATATTTCTTTTTTTTCTTCAAATAACTTATAAGTTCAAAATTTTCAAAACATAAACAGAATGGCCTGAATATTCAATTTTAATTTATTAAAAAATTTCACGCACTAGGTTTCTTCACTCGCTATGTTTACCGAATATTACCTCTGCCTGTTTTTTTCGTATACGTATAAAACAACACAAAGATATGAAATTGAAGCTTTCTTGAACTTTAACATATCATACATCTGGAGCACATCTACTAATGCACATAAAGGACAAGAAGAACAAACAAGAGAGAAGTAGAAAGAAAAAACGATGAAACAAAAAGACGAGCTCTCATGAAGACAGCAAGTAGACTTGAGAGGTCAGATCAGAATCAGTGAGCAAGCTAGAGAAAGAAGTTGAACGAGTTAGGAAGCGCACAAGAGAAAACTCTCTTTAGGATGGAGTCAATGCAGTAAGAATTTTGTGTTAGAGAGGGAAATAGTGTAATAACATGTACCAAATAGCACATTGGTGTCAATATTTGTAATGAGATGGTCACGTTGACATTACAAATTCAGTAACCTTTTTTTAAAAGTACCTTTCTGTTCATTGCGTTCTTTCAGTATGACACGCACATTGCTGACTATTTAATAAAAAAAAAGCACATAGTCCTGTTCCTAAAACAAAAGAGTTTCATAGAATATACTTTACAGTAGAAATAAATAAACACCTTACTTCACTACCATCATTAATAACATACTATTTTCACCAGCTTTAGTATGTCTTCCATTTTGTAAACTTATCTGGTCTTCATAAATTCTTTGAATTTTTTACCTCATATTCCTAGTCAAAATATTTATAACTCATATTATTATACTCTACAACAAAACCACTTCCAACATTAACATCACATGCATTTAGTACTTTTTTTCGGGACGGAAAATGATCATTACTTACTCTTCTCTAAATCTATTTTAATTGATCTTTGCTGTTATTACAAGAGCTTAAATAGATCCAACAACAGATTTCAATCAGGAATTTGAACTTTATCTTTCTGCTTTCATATACTTCTTTATTTTTTTAAATCTAATATATTTTATTACTATTATATTTGAATTTTTCACCATACCTGGGAAATTCATCATATCTATTTTCGGATAATTCGCTTGCACGCTCATCGAATTCAATTCTTTTCGTCTTGGACCTTATTATGTAATAATCATCATTTTAATAAAGCTAGTCATATCTCTGTCTATCGTGTGTACTTTAAACGAAAAAGTAAATGTTATTAACAAAAAAGTGAGCTATATGTATGTTTAGAGAGAAACAGTTAATCAGTGTACTGAAAAAATAATAACACTAGTCGTGAGTTGGCGGTCTTTCGGTTGTCGCTTTCCATTTACGTTGTCGTTTTGTCGTGAGCATTAGTTAAGAATAGTATTGATATATAACTATATCGTAAACTTTGCGCGATCGCTAGTCATACTGCAGGTGATTCTTTTTAACTGTGTGCGGCGCGCGGGGTGGCTGGCGCGTTTGTGTAGGTTTACCGATGCGAGACCTTGTCGAGCGTTTTGTCTAAGGCTCTTCTTGCTTCGAGCTCGACCTTGAGGCTTTACTTGGTTGCGTCGTGGCTGGCCAAGTTTTCGGGTAAGTGTGGTCTCGTGGGCTCGAGTTTTGTTTAGCCTCTTTGATATATAGTTAGAGCTTGGGCTCTCTGAGGTCTTGTACGGGTCTTCGATATAGTCATTTAAGAGGTCTGGTTTATTGTTTCGGGCTGGTGGCGCGGCTCGGTAATGTGGTTGTGGTGTTTAGGCCTAGAGCACCTGTTTTGCAATGATTTCTTGAACTCTCATAAATTCTTTTCTAGAGTGGTTCAATGTTTTAACTTTTCTAATTTCTCATAGGCCAATACTATTTTAACCCAAAGTCGCGAAAGCTAAATATCGATTTAACATGGAGAAGCCAAATTACATACGTTGTTTTCCTCGCTCACTTTATCCTGCATGTCACACTTCACAATTTTACAATTCGGGAGTTTTAAATCAATTTAGAGACGATTATTATAATTAAGATTTTACTCCTGTTGATCGATTCACAGTTAATCTTTGTTTATGGCTGTTGCGTAGATCCTCGTGGGCGCCTTGCCGTTCATATACTTGTGTTAATGATTATTTGGGTTTAACATTTAATTTGTTTATTTCCACTAGTTTGAAATCTGTGTTAATAGTATTTATAATAGTTTATTTTATTTCATCGGTTTTATTCAGGACTATAATAATCAACGGGATTAGTGTGGTCTCGTTTGCCTGCGCCTCCATCCACCGGTGATGCCTTTCTCGTGAGCCGAGCTAGCGATTAGTCTGTTGTCTCTGGTGTATGTATTTTGGCGTTTTCTATTCACCGAGCGTAGTCTGAACTCGAGCCGATGTGTCTCCCTATCACAAGCTTCTGATGCCTTCGCACCGAGCCTTGGAACTCGCTGACTGCCGAGGCTTCGAACTTTTTATAGTGATTGGCGTCTCGGAGTAGGCTCAGCTCATGGAAACAGCCATTACGACGTTCAACTTAATAGTTTAGGTTATTATATAGACAATCTCAAACCTCCCATTTGTGCTAAACTGATTTCGTTATGACTAAGGTCCTAATTATCATATTTGGTTTCTGCGAGAACGGGACAAAACTACAGTAGTTGCAACCATTATTTTCTTCATTCAATAGAAGAATTTAAGCGCTATACGAGTCGTCAACAATCTGAGGTTGCAGAACTACATCAAACTATCACATTTATCACCTAAAAATTTGAAAAAATACACACAAAGGGGTATCAGGATCAATCTCGTAGCAGGCGAGTCAATTTCATTCGCTAACTGGTAGCTGGGTGATTTTTACCGATGGAAGATGGAGTAACTTCACTGAGTAGGTTCAATTCTATGAGATTGCGCTTAAGTGAGGTTGTATTCGAAAAAGCAATACGTTTCCATCTTAATACCAGTCAAATCCTCAATTGCGGCGCCGTTGTTTTCTGTCGATTTACGTTCTTTTATTGCTGTTTTCTTGGTGTGGTTCTTCTCTTCTTTTTTACATTGGGTGTCTGTTTTTTTTTTTTTGTTTTGTTTTTTTTCTTTTTTTGGGTTTGGGTTTGTTTTTGGCGTTTTTTACGTTGTTTTTTTGCTCTTTTGCCGGTTGACATTTGTGTACTTTCTTTTTTTGACTGGTGTGTTTTGCTTGTTTTTTGTTGCTTGATGATAGAAGCTAGACTATGATATGTGTACTATACAGGTCTACAATGTCTATTTTATAATAATCAACTACATTTCTTTACTACTATAATTCATGTCATTTGAGTACTTTTACTTTGGATATTAGTTATTCCCATGTATCTTTCTTTTCATTTAGTAGTAACCCTGTGTTCGAGCAAACTGCTATGCTCTTACAGTGGAAGAGAATAGGCAACTCCTTTGTATTTTTGAATTTTGCTATTTTATGATAAGACGGATTCTTTGCGCCTCAAATGACTGTAATATATATTACTGGCCACCTCGAAGTATCTGACTTTCCTTAAAGTTGATTTACTCACCTTTATACCACCAACAATACAGCTCATTACCCAGCCATTAAAATGCGTGATAGTGGTGGTTTTTGCGCTATATGAAAGTTGAGGTGTGCCAGCTGCATTGAATCCACTAATATATTGATCTTTCTGCTTGTTTTTCAGTCATTTATCACGTTTTACTCTGCAGCTGTCATATAATTTACGTACTTTAACGAACAGTATGATAAATGGCATTAATATAATTATCATAACTAACTACATAAATAACACCTGTGAAATACATTTAATATAGCTAAGTATAGTTTGAAGGATACAACTTTCCCTCTTCATGATCTTAACACACTCACGACCAAGTGGCTGAATGAATAGGCACAAGCTAATTCATCAGCATAGCGTAATAACATGTGCTTAAATACATAAAGTGAGACAACAAAGAAAGTTGTATCTAAGATAAATATATCGATAAAGTAGTAACTAACATTGATAGCGAAGATTATTCACATTAAGAATATCAGAAACTAGCATTACTAGATGAAATATTTCCTACAGAATTACTACAAACTTAATATATGAACAACTAGCACTTATATGATTTGAATACTAAGTTGTTACATTAGTCTCGTTTTGGATAATACTTGCTATAAGGCTAGTAGACCGGACCGGATTTGAATAGGGATTACGGAATTACAATTTAATATTTTGGTTAAGGGAATAATGTTCACAACCATAATATACAGGTACTCGCGCGCCGGGCAGCGAATTGAGCCGATCGAATTAATGATTATCATGCATGATGATGAGCAACTCCGACAGCAGCCACAAGATAGAATGATTTCAATCCTTTGGGACGAAGAGGTATTCGAACATAAAAAATTTCTTTTAATCAATGAGCTAAGGTTTGTAATTAAGTTCTTTGCGGTTTTCATAACATTCACTGAAAATAATTTCTGTCAGCATCTAGGAGTGCGTGCATCCAAGCTCTCGTTTATGCTTTGGTTTTTTTCTAACACCTCCACTTCTCTAGAGCATAGGTTTTTCTATTTTCATCTAGTTTGCTTGGATTAAAGAAAAAAAAGGATAATAAATAGTTCATGCATTATAATATTCTGAAATTGAACAGGCATGTTAATACTGTACTGGTAAGTATCACATTTTGAATGAATATTAATGAAATTTGGAGGAGGAGAGTACTAATGCTACCATATGATTGAATTCGTCATACTGAAGGTAAATATTTGTGGAGTAGGAGGACATAAATGAAAGGAGCGGCGAAATGGAATGAGGAGCTTTCTTGGATATTGTGATTTTCTCGTCGGGCATCTTAGCTTTTTTTTTTTCTGTTCGTTTGAAGGTTATGAATCAGTTTATACAATCGATGTATATAAGCAAAGAAACTTAGGAGTAGTCAGATGGGTCGTGAGATACCAGAATTAAAGAAAGATCATTGGTAATTTTTATAGCACGGATTGGAATACCGCAAATATCTAATGAAACTAGTTAATAACGGTGACTTGGATTGTACGTGGGTTACTGATCAGCAGTTAGACTGGTAACCAGCGATTCCTTATATCTTGGAGGTTTCCATAGATATGGGTGTTTGGTTTTTTTTTGTTTCGTCTGGTGGCGCCCCGGGTTTTGTATGTATTTTATAAAGTACCGTTCTCGGTTTTTTGCTTGTATCGTAATGACTAATGGCACATGCAATCCGATGTCTCGCTGCCGTCAATGATCGAAAGTTCTCGTTGTTAATGTGATGGATAGTATGCGAACATATTCAAAGTATCCTTTTCCTCATAGGCATTTTTTTATTGTGCAACTCAAGGGAATTATTAATTATCTCTCTAAATGGTTTTGATGGCGTGCACACGACTGGTACTCTTAAGTTTGTTTTAAAACTTTTTCATCATTTGTTGGTTCTAGCGGATTTTTAGAATCAAATTCGTGTAATCTTCTGTAATTGTTGACTTGGGGTTCTGTTGGCTCTCATCATAGTTATTACCAAGGCCTTCTCAAATCTGGTTTTGAGGTTTTGACTTGTTTTACTTTAAGCTAATGGTTCAGTTAAGTTAAGTTAAGTTCCAACTTAATTATTTTATTACCTCATAGATTGTGATTAACGAGCGTATGTTTTCATGATTCACATAACTCATAATTATGTGACAATAATCTCGACTAAGGTACCTTTATTACTACTTGCGATTTACTACTTGAATTGTACTATCAAGCATAATACATTTTAATGTATCACGTTAAATGGAATAATGTATATAATAATTATTATGTTCATAATATAATTAGTGTTATTATTATTTCAAGATATTGAATGTGCCCTAAGTTTGTGTGAGACGGTTGACGATTTAAGTGAGTGATATTTCATTTGAGTTCCCAATCGCTTTTCAACTGGATGTCGATATTTATTACCACGACTATTATTTACATTCGGAATAGATAAAAGTTGATTAATCTCAGAAATGATATGTGGTTCTATCTAGCTAATTGCGCTAGTAACATATAATTTTTTCTATAGTACTTTATATTATTTCGGGCGCCAAAGTTGAAATGGTATTAATGTCGGATAAGTTATAAGTTCCTTTTTAACGTGAAGGTCGCGGGAATTCCACGCGTACATTCGGGACGTTGCTCTTGGGGTCTTTAGAGTTGCCCTTCGTTACCAGGTTATTCGTGATCTTTTAGGTAAATAGCACAATGCCGGCGCCCCCTGCGCAGAATGGTTGCTGTGCGTAGATAAATATATTTCAATCATGGAGAAGTATCTTTGGTTTGGTTATACTTGATTTGTCCAATATAATATGTTATATCTACATCCGATTTTGACGTTGTTGATTGATTGGTCTGGCAGGGTGCATCTTCTCCAATGTGTTTAATGTCATCCGTCTTATGGTACGAATATATTCTATTACTTACTATTGATCTTTTAATGCCGGGCCTTTTCATTCGGCTCTGGGCTTTTCCTTTTTGGTTCGTTCCACGGGTCTTTGTCTTTCCCTGTGGTCTTTTTACGCTGTGGCTCTAGTTCCTGGTCTGTTTTTCGAGGTATTCTCTTAACTAATATCGTTAACTTTTTAATCTCATTTTACAACTCGATCTTTTTGCAATACCGTCTAAGTGAGTGTCATTTGAAACTCTAAGACTAATGCTATGTTAAGTTGAGTCTTGGTTGTTAGGAGGTCTTTCCCCTAGAAATAGGTCCCACAATTTTCTCTTCTTTCCCTACCTGTCTCGTCTACACCGTCTTTATGGTTTCGTTCATTGCTCGTATGTTCTTCTTCCTCACTTTCTATTGTTATACTTTCTCTTTTTCTATATTTTAAGTTCTTTGTTGGCCTATTTTTGTTTTGTGTTTTGTTTATTTTTAAAAACTGTATTTCTTTCTCTTTTTTTCGCTCGTTTTGTTTGGGACTTCTTCAATTTTGGTGTTTTTATCACCAGCACTTCATATCGTGTTTTAATGATAGTTTGTTGGTTTCTCTGGTTTTTTTTCCGGGTCAAATTTTCAATGAGTGTGGGAATACCAACAGCTCCAAATTACACTTCATGAGAATTGTTACATGCTATGTCCTTGACAGAATATTTTTTTTTCGGGTAGGTTTCTCAAGCCCTGATGTCATTATCTGACTACAGCTGTGCATATTGCTAGTGAAAGCAGTGTTGTAGTGAATTATGAACAGCATATTCTCTTCTATATGGGGCTTAGGCCTTAGGAAGTTAACGACTTAAAGATTTTTACAGAGCGCTTGATGGTTTTGATGATGATAATATGGAACTTGAAGACAATCGATTAAGCTCAGATTTTTTGAATGTTGTAGTGATACCCCTGCAAGCTTCAGAAATTTATGTGTTAATTTTTTGGATATTGCTGTAATAAGCTTGCTCAGATCCAAGACTGTTATGTTGCTCATGTATTCAGAATCTAAAGCCTTCATCAATTAATAAACTCACAATGCAATCATAAAATTGGAAATTTAAAGCAACAATAAACAAACAATAATAAAGAAAAATTCAGTCTTAAGTAATTCCAAAGCAAAAATTAATTCACAATCCATCATCACATTGGAATCATCATAACTCATAATATAGCAGAGCATTGCATCATCACATTGCAATCAGCAAAAATAAACGAAAGAAAAAAAGGAAACAAAGTACAAACCTGGAAATTGTGTTCGTCACTAGATTGAAAGCAGATCACTCTAA
>SNQN01003801.1:45859-57464 GCA_008642245.1 Bassia scoparia | reverse complement strand
TTTTCCCATCCCCGCCCCACTAAATAAATGTATAAAATCATCCCCGCCCCACCACCCACTTGGGTCTCCACTTCCAACAAATCCCCACCAAATGCTCACCCAATCCCCACTTAAAACCCACCATAAATTACTTATGTATTATATTTAATGTTTAAAATACTAAAAAATATAACCCAAATAAAAAAATTAATTAAAAAGACTTACGAATTAATCATTTTTATGGTTAGATGAAATAACATTAAATGTTAGCATTATATATTATTTAGGAAAAATTCACAACAATAATCCCACATTAGGGTGGTCGATCTTCCCTTATTAATCCGACCTCACCATAATTTCAAAATAATTCCACATTCACCCATCATCTTCCRATGTCGCATTTAGTGAAAATCCCACCTACTATTCTAGGTTTCCTAGCAGGTTATTGTGTTTTTTTAATGATTTTATTTTTCATAGAATTATCCAACATCAATAAAACCACCACRAGGCACCYCCCACCACCTTCTACACAACCACCATCCATCAAGAACAATCCACCACCATCGRCAGAACTCACCGCCACAATACTTTCCTCGCTCCCTTACAACCCAACCTCCCTCGCGCAGCCGCCAAAAGCACCCTCTCCACTTGCCATCCTATGCAGAATCATAGTAGCCGCCATCACCTTTGAACCCTACACTTCTCTCTCTCTCTCTCTCTCTCTCCCTCTCTCCTTTGAATCAATGAACCACCACCTTCGCACCCCACTGCCCACCATAAACGACCACCCACCCATCCAAAACCTTAACCACCATCCACCCACAATACAACAAAAAAACAAAATCTAATCTGAAAATCAAAGTCAAAAATCAAAATCAAAATCAAAATCGCAAATCAAAGAAAAAAACACGACTGAAATTCGATTGAAGCGGCGAAGAGAAGCAGTAGTGGTGGGGAAGAGATTTCGAGGGTGGTGGTTGTGTTTCGAGGGTGGGGTGGATTTTCGAGTGGTTGAACTGTTGTTTTGAAGTGTGGCGGTGGTATTTTGATTGGAGGAGGTGGTTTGTGTGGGGGTTTTGTGGTGGGACGTGGGTGAGAGTGGTGGGGCTAGGGTGGATGAGGGAAGAGGTGGTTAGGATTGATGGTTAGGACTTAGGAGATAAGAGATGATTTTTAATTTTTTTAAAAGAAATAAATAAATAAATAAATAAATAAGAGATGATTTTTAAATTTTTTTTAAAAGAAATAAATAAATAAATCATGAACTGATTAGCAGGTCACAGGTCATTAGGTGTAAAATGGGAAGATGATGGGTGAACGTGGGTTTATTTTGTAATTAACGCAAAGTCGAATTAATGAGGGAAGATCACCAAAAGGTGAGATCATTGTTATGAATTTTTCCTATTATTTCGAAATTATAATTTTTATATGAGGTATGTGGCGGGGTTGTTGGGAATGGGGCGCAAAAATATGGATGGGGCAGAGCGGGTAGGGATGAGGCGAGGATAACATAAAATCCACCCCGTCCCATCACCCATGGCGAGTATGATTTTCATCCCCATCCCGCATCCCCATCCCGCCCCACCACCCGTCAAGCTAAGAACTATCCCCACCCCAACGCGGGGCAGGGATGCGGCGGATTTCCTATTTTACCACCTCCATTGACAAGCCTAAATTAAACCCCTAACTTGTAAAAATATACTCCTATTTTTTTTAGTTGTTTCACTTTCCAGTTTGGGATATTTTCAATTAGTTGTTCCAAACCAATCTAAAAATAACTTTTTTACTTTTTCCTACTTTATTAACTCTAACATTAATGAATTACTCCTTTTTAAAGWCAACTTTCATTATTTTACCTAATATATTCACCCAAAATTATTTTTTCCCAAAAAATTTTATTCACATTTACACTTTTACCTAACTTATTCAACTTTTTTTACCTAACTTACTCATCTATTTTACCTAACTCAATTAAGTCTTAAACACCGTGCCAAATTGGTAATATCTAATAAAAACTCGGTTACTAAACCTCYCCCCTATATTACTTAGTTTCGCCCCAAAATATTGCATGAACTTCCCATTTTATCCTTCGCACTCTCAAACACACATTGCTCCTCCTCTCACCGACACGCTTTGCACCACCACGAACTTGCCGGAATCCCTTAGCCGATGCACTGATGTCGGAAACGGAACCGTCGTCGTCACCACCAAGCTTTACTATTTTCACACAATCCGTCCTCGAACAATTACGCAAGCCCATGGCAACCTGCGCGTCTCCCACCTGAACGTATCCTTCCACTCGCCACATGACCTGAGAATATCACGCATCCCTGACAGCGTTATTGTGCCACATCCCATCGGCACGTGAGCCACTCTGGAATATCCTCCACACCTCAAGCCCACGACGGATGATCAAATACTTTCCAAGTCGCGCCACCCAGCAGCACATAGATGGACGGACCGACTCGAGCTATGATTATCAAATCCGACTCCGACCCTACAGGAAGTCGATTATAAATCGAGCATCCACCCACTCCGAGATCCGGAAATCCGAGAATCCGACTCCGATTTTTAATCCGAGACCGACTCCGACCGACCTGAATTCGAGTTTTTCTCCCTATAATAATATAAATATAATTATATATATTATAATATATATATAATATATATATTAATAAAATCTACTTTAAGTGTATTTTTTTTTTCCCTATAATTTTACTTACTTCTTTTTTTATATAAATTAAAGTCTTTGACTATATTATTATCATAAGTAGCCTAATAAATATAAAAATTAATGATAAAATATGAATGTCGAGTCATATATAGTCGGATTTTTAAGATCCGACTCGACCCTCCTCCAACTCGGAGTCGGATTTTTTTAACGAAGTCGGAGTCCGGACTTATTATATCGATCGAGCGATATTTTCCCTCGGATCGGAGCGGATTAGGTGGATCGAATTGATTGCCATCACTACATAGACTGCTCAAAGTGCAACGTATGTATTTAAGGTAATATAGGGAGTATTGTGACATGCTATCCATTGACATGCGCCGCTTACTGCACTACGTTGACATAAAACGGAGGGTATTTTTCAACAAATTTTCAAATGGAGAAATAAACAAACACAAACAAATAACCATTAGAATTACATGGTGTAATAATCATACTTACAATTAATGGGAATTACCAACTACTTCATATCTCTAGCCGTTTAATAAATGGAAACAACTTTATATGAAATGATCATATTCAATTTCTAAACATCATGTACGAGATACAGTATTTAATCTTATAGATTAAAAAAAAGCCTCAAATTACGTTTTATAGTTTAGGGCTACACCTGAGTATAATACAAGGAATACCCAAGATGAACTTCTAATTAAACTAATAATACCCACAAATGGTCACTTTAAATAAAAACGAAAATACGTAATAAAAACAAACTTATTTTTTAAAAAGTGATATTTCATATATTTTTATTTTGATAATAAATAGAATATATGTATATCAATAATAAATGTTTAAAGTTATCAAATACAATTTATTTACTTAATAAATGTTTCTTATATTTTTATGCATAATAAAAATAATAAAATATTATAAAATAATATATATAATATATTATATATATATATAAGATATTTATAATTTGATCATTTTTTGTACATTTAAATAATCTTCATTTATTATTTATTATTTATATTAGTTATAATTTTATTTTTTAAAATTTGCAAAATTCTAAAATTGACACTATGTATTTTCGACACAACTTTAGATATACGAATAAAATTAGAGAATAAAACATTTCAGATTCTATATTGGGTCGTGAATTTTTTCCCCTATAGATCTTACCCAGACCTAACTTAAGCCATAACCTTTCTACATAATAATTTTGCATTTGCACCAATCTTAAACCAAGAAACACAAAGATAGAACTAGAATGAATGCAAAATGGAGTTTATTCGCACAAATCTCCTTAAACACCGCAAATTGACATTGCTCCGCCCTAACTAACACTGCTTCTTAGGGACACAACAAACACTACCCTAATTTATTTCTTCATAAGTCTCTTTCTTCTTCTTTACATTACAGAAGTCTTTAAGTTTCTGGCATTTAAGGTAATCTTCTCACATTGTTTGTTGTGTTTTCTTCTGTTGATAAAATGTGAAGATCTTCCTTTAATTCATTGTTATTTTTTTAGATGGTTTGGCATGTTCAATTTTCTTGTGGAAGATTAATACGAATATGTTGATTGTTTGTTTGTCATTTGTGGTTTTAGTAGTCGGTTTTGATTGTAATTTTAATGGCATTATACTGAAATAATATCAGAAATTTACTAAGAACCATTTCTTTGTGGTGTGAAAAGCTTTTATTATAGAATTCTTCTGCAACTGAGTTGTTTATATTGTTTCATTTGCCTTAATTTTAGTTTATTTTCTCACTTTGATATTTTGAATTTAGTTTACTTAGTGTTGAATGTGGGTTGTATCACTTGTATGGTATTCTGCTCATTTATGTAAAAGAGCTTAGCTCATTTTAACAGATTATATTATCCTCTATAGTTATTGTGGGATTTCTCAATTTGGCTAATTTAGATGATAATGTTATTGCTATCTTGTTCAGTTGTTTACGAAATTGGGCTGTTTGAATCTATTGAGCAGGGGTAAATAATTTGAGTATTGGAAGGAGTGAGAAGCGGAAGTGAAGGGGTTAGAAACAACTCTGGCTGAACTGTGTCGAGGTTGAGATCGACATGGTTTTGATCCCAGTGGCAAGGGTTGTTGCATTCTTTACAGAGATTGAATGCATGATATGATTTGCAGTTTTGGCAAACACCGATCTGTCTATAGAGCTCTTATATCAAGATTCGTGAAAGCTGGACTTATAAACCAAGCAATTGAAACTTTTGACGAGATGATTAGTTCGAACTGCCGAGTTTTTAGCATAGATTACAATCGATTTATCGGGGTTCTTATCAAGCAATCCCGTCTTGATTTAGCTGAGCATTATTACCACACAATGATCCCACAAGGGTTTTCTTTGATTTCTTTTACATATTCCAGATTTATTTGTGCTTTATGRGAGGCAAAGAATTTTCAGCTCATTGAGTATCTTTTGGATGATATGGAAAAACTTGGATCTGTGCCAGATATGTGGGCATACAATATATATCTACATCTCTTGTGCCAGGAAAATCATATAGACAAAGCTCTAAGCTTATTACAGGACATGATGCGGAAGGGCAGACACCCTGATGTTGTAACATATACTATACTTATTAGTGGATTGTTTAAGGTAGGGCAATTAGATAATGCTGTTGAGATTTGGCATACAATGATAAAGAATGGATTTCATCCTGATGATAAGACTTGTAGGACTTTGGTTCTTAATTTATGTAATGTTGGCAAAGTTGATTTGGCTTATGAGCTTATCGTAGATATGATGAAATGTGGATCACCTATAGGTATATTGGTCTACAATATTCTTATTAGTGGATTTTGTAAGGTGGGTGAGATCAATAAAGCATTAGCTATCCAATCGTACATGAAGAAGAATGGATGTGAGCCAGATCGGGCCACTTATAATACACTCTTGGGTTATTGTTGTGATCGGCTAATGCTAATGGAGGCTGAGAAGCTGATGGAGAAGATGGAAAGGGATGGACTTGAACCTGATATATACAGCTATAACCAATTTTTGAAGGGTCTTTGTAAAGCTAAACGCCTGGACAAGGCTTACTTGTTGCTTGATGTGATGGAAGTCAAAGGGTTATGCGATGTTGTTTCTTACAATACGATTATCAGTGGACTTTGCAGTGGTCATCACACCAAAAGAGCTTACAAGCTTTTTGAGGAAATGTTACGGAAAGGAATTGTTCCTGATACCACGACGTTTACCCTCCTCATAAAAGCTTTTCTCAGAGAAGGTAGCTCCAGTTTTGGGAAGAAACTACTTGATCAAATGACCGGAATGGGTATCTCTCCGGATTGTGTTCTGTATACCACAATTATTGATCACCTTTGTAAGACTGGAAATGTTGATGCAGCTCAGGGTGTTTTTAATGATATGGTAGAGAKTAAAATAGCCCCAGATGTGATTTCATACAATGCTCTTATAAATGGGCTTTGCAGAGCTTCCAGAATAGACGAGGCTATGACTTTATACACTTCTATGCAAAAGGGAGGCCTWTGTCCTGATGAGGTGACTTTTAAGCTGATAATTGCAGGYTTGATGAGGAAAAATGAGATTTCAGTGGCWTGTAGATTGTGGGATGAAATGATGGAAAAGGGATTTACTCTTGATAGAGCGATATCTCAAAGGCTAATTAAGGCACTACAAGAAAATGAAACCTCTTAAGTGCAGGAGGCACTTAGTGATTTGGGATATAGTCAATAAAATGATACTGCAAGCAAAAGGTGAGGCATGATTTGATTGAATCCTCAATGCTGAGTCATACTCATTGATACTTAAAAAATGTTTCAATATTGATTTGGGCATGAAGAGTCATTTCACTTATTCACCTGTTGTTGTAATCATCTGCAGCGTCTTGCAACTGTGGCATGCGGTGTTTTTAACTTTGTATGCCCTTGTAATTTTTGAAGGAATGTACACCAAGCAAATAAAGATAAAGCACCGGTTAGAATCTTATCCCATCATGGCATCATGTAATTSATATTTTGCATGAAACTTGTTTTGGTTCATATGATTTGCCAATATTGTTTACACTGTTTATACTGAAATTTCTAGGTATCATTGGTTTTTGTCTGAGATTCAAGTCAAGTTTAGTTGCAAAGGGGATATGGTTGAAGACAGAGGCAACCTACACCATTGCGCTTGGTAGCCAATAGCTGGTACGGTGTTGTCCTTATGTTTTCTGCTAAAAGTGCTTATAGATTGAATATTTGCTCCATCTAAAACTGATACAGTTCTTTTGCTAAGCATCAAAAACAATATGCTGAGTTGCGACTAATAATCTCATCATTCATTTGCCTTGGAAATCATTGACTTTTTAAAAAGATTTTTATTAAATAATTATTTTCCCTTTCCCTTTGCCAAGTCACCCACACTCTTTATTTATATTAACTTATAAGTCAAAGTAGCATTCCATTTGCCATTTGTAGTTTTTACAGTGTTTGAAAAGGGCGCCTTGTGCTAACGGAAACACTTAGTTTGACCAAGCGAACCTTTTAGCTAGCGCAGGACGACTAGTGCACTAATGCGCGCCTACACACTGTGCATGCCACTTTTGTTTTTTCCCAATTTTTTTCTGCTGATTTTTTCCCATACTCAGTGCGCTCACTTAACGAGGCGCCTCTAAGGCCTAAAGCTCTAGGAAATCCAATCGCCTCGTGCGCCTTATGCTTTTTTCATGGTTGTAAAAATGTTGGTAACGATGAAATTAAAGTGTAAATACAATAAACTAACCCTTAAAATCTCATGGAGGCAACTCAACCTACGCATGCTTTTTCCTCTCCACGCAGGTACTATCAAACCCTGAGCTTTTTCTTCCATAAAGAAAAATCTTACTCCAAAGCATGGAATTAAATCTTCTTTGAAAAACCAAAAAATCTA
Organism: Bassia scoparia; assembly: GCA_008642245.1. Classification (NCBI taxonomy): domain Eukaryota; kingdom Viridiplantae; phylum Streptophyta; class Magnoliopsida; order Caryophyllales; family Amaranthaceae; genus Bassia; species Bassia scoparia. The sequence continues at coordinate 49,912 of SNQN01003801.1, read as the reverse complement.
TTACCACCCGTGGTGGTATTGGACGGGAACACTAATTTTAGAAGAAAAATAGTCATTTTAAGATAAATTAGTATTACCATGAGATTGAATCATGGATATACATATTCATTCCCAATACCACCATTTATAACCAACCACCAAATGAGCTGTTAGTTCCATTCAAAGTTTAGCTATRTCACCATAACAATTTAAAGCCAATTAGGTGTTGTTGTCTGTGGACTGCAATGCTTCATTAGCTTTTGGTATACGGTTGCTGATGTTTAGAATGTGAGCTGTGATGGATTTATCATTTACTTATTTATTGTTAGGTACGTGGGCTAAAGTCCCTGCTAGTAATATTTTTTTATAGGAGACATTTTGAGGTGATATTCGCACAACAAATGAGTACTCGCAATTCAGGCTGACTTATTTGTTGCTAGTTTTTGTCTAATTTCTGAGATCAAGTGCATTATTGAACACGTGCATTATAATATCACAGAACTTCATCTTTTTTCCACAGAAATCTGGTAGAGCTATGTTGTAGGTGGTCTGTTGTATTTTTTTGAAATGTGAGAGGTTGGAATTTAGCTAAGTTATTCTCYTATCTTGTAGGTTATTTAGATTCTTCGTATTAGAATTYTGTAGAATTTTCTAGAGCTTGCTAGYTGTTTGTTAGGTAAGTTTTAGGAGAAATGGAAAAGAATAATCCTACCTTTTGGTGGTCTGCTCAAAACAATCCWACTTTTGAGTTATTTCATAATAATCCCACCTTTCTATACAATCTTCTCAAAATAGACCTTATGTGGGATACATATTATCTTACATCTCTTGTGCAGGAAAATCAATAGACAAAGCTTCACTTATTACAGGATGATGCGGAAGGGCAGACACCCTGTGTTGTAACATATACTATACTTATTAGTTGGATTGTTTAAGGAGGGCAATTAGATATGCTGTTGAGATTTGGCATACATGATAAGAATGGATTTCATCCTGCTGATAGACTTGTTAGGACTTGGTTCTTATTTATGTAATGTTGGGCAAAGGTTGATTTGGCTTATGAGCTTATCAGTAGATTGATTGAAATGTGGTACTTATAGGTATATTGGTCTACAATATTCTTATTAGTGGATTTGTAAGGTGGGTGATATCAAATAAAGCATTTAGCTTCAATCGTACTGAAAGAAGAATGGATTGAGCAGATGGGCCACTTATAATAACTCTGGGTTATTGTTGTGATCGGCTAATGCAATGAGGCTGAGAACTGATGGAGAAGATGAAAGGATGACTTGAACTAATATAATAAGCTATAACTACTCAATTTTTGAAGGGTTGTGTAAGCTAAAACGCCTGGCAAGGCTTACTTGTTGCTTGATGATGGAAGTCAAGGGTTATGCGATGTTGTTTTACAATAGTATTATAAGCGGGGACTTTGCAGTGGTACAACACTCAAAAGAGGTTACAAGCTTTTGAGGAAATGTTACGGAAAGGAATTTCCTGATACCACGATCGTTTACCTCTCATAAAAGCTTTCTAGAGAAGGTAGCTCAGTTTTGGGAAGAAACTACTTGATCAAATGACCGGAATGGTATCTCTCCGATTGTGTTCTGTATACCACAATTATTGATAACCTTTGTTCAAGACTGGAAATGTTGATGCGCTCAGGGTGTTTTTAATGATATGGTAGAGAATAAAATAGCCAGATGTGATTTCATACAATGCTCTTATAAATGGGCCTTTGCAGAGCTTCCAGAAGAGATCGAGGCTATGCTTTATACACTTCTATGCAAAAGGGAGGCCTTGTCCTGATGAGTGACTTTTTAAGTGATAATTGTCAGGGTTGATGAGGAAAAATGAGATTTCAGTGGATGTAGATTGTGGATGAAATGATGGAGATAGGGATTTACTCTTGATAGAGCGAATTCAAGGCTAATTAAGGCACATAGAAAATGAACCTCTAAGTGCAGGAGGCCTTAGTGATTGGGATATAGTAATAAATGATACTGCAAGCAAAGGTGAGGCATGATTTGGATTGAATCTCAATGCTTGAGTCATACTCTTGATGATTAAAAAAAATGTTTCAATTTGGATTTGGGCATGAAGAGTCATTTCACTTATATCCTGTTTGTAATCATCTGCAGCGTCTGCAACTGGGCATGCGTGTTTAATATTGTAGCCTTTGTAATTTTGAAGGAATGTTCACGCAGCAAATAAATGATAAGCACCGGTTTAGAATCTTATCCATCATGGCAATATGATAATTCTATTTGTGGCATGAAATTGTTTTTGGTTCATATGATTGCAATAGTTTTACACTGTTTATACTGAATTTCTAGGATCATTGTTTTTGTCTGAGATTCAGTCAAGTTTAGTTGGCCAAGGGGATATGGTGGAAGACAGAGGCAACCTACACCATTGCTTGGTAGCCATAGCTGGTACGAGTGTTGTCTTTTGTTTTTCTGCTAATCAGTGCTTAAGATTGGAAATTTGCCTACTGAACTGATAACAGCTTTTTCTTTTCTAAGCTCAACAATTGCTGAGTTTTGGCTGACTAAGTAATCTCATCATTTTCTTTTTTGGGAAATATTTGGTACTTTTTTAAAAGAATTTTTATTAATTAATTATTTTCCTTTCCCTTTGACAGAATGCTCACACCGACATCTTTATTATTATTAACTTATAGTAAGTGTCCATCCATTGCCCTCTTGGTAGTTGGTTAAGTGTTTTGAAAAGGGGCAGTCTCCTGAGTGGTGCTAAGGGGTAAACTTAGTTTGGCCAGGCGAGACTTTGTAGCTAGGCGCAGGTGAGACGCATTAGGTGCACTAATGCGGCCTAGGCACACTGATGCGCACTTTTGTTTTTTCCCAGATTTTTTCTTATGATTTTCCCATGATTCAGGTGCGCGTTTCAACTTCACGAGGCGATCTACAGGCGCTAAGCTCTGGAATCCAATGCTCGGTGCGCCTTAGGTTTTGTACATTGGTTGTTTAATAAATGTTGGTAACGGGGATTGAAATTAAAGTGTATTAAATGAAACTACCCTAAAATCTCATGGGGAAGGCAACCCAACCTCACGATCTTTTTTTCCTCTCACGGGGTAGCTATCAAACCCTGAGCTTTTTTTTCTTCAATAAAGAAAAAATCTTCTCCAAAGCCTGGATTAAATCTGCTTGACAACAAAATCTATAACCCCGGTGGTGGTATTGGACGGAAACACTAATTTTAGAAGAAACAATGTCATTTTAAGATAAATAGTATCCATGAGATTGAATTCAGGATATACATATTCATTCGCCATACACCATTTATAACGCAGACCACCAAAATGAGCTTTAGTTATTCAAAGTTTAGCTATTTAACATAACATTTAAAGCCAATTAGGTGTTGTTGTCTTTGGATGCTCAATGGCTCATTTAGCTTTTGGTTTCGGGTTGCTGATGTTTGATGGTGGCTGTGATGGATTTATCATTTTCTTATTTATTGTTAGGTAACGTGGGCAAGTCCTGTAGTATTTTTTTTTAGGGATTTGAGGTGATATTCGACAAAAGATGTATCGCAATCGGCTGACTTATTTGTTGCTTAAGTTTTTGTCTATTTACTGGATCAGTGCTATTGACACGTTGATTATATCATACAGACTTCACTCTTTTTTCGACAGAATCTGGAGAGCTATGTTGTAGGTGGTCTGTGTATTTTTTTGAAATGTAGAGGTTGGATTCTAGCTAATTATTCTCGGTATCTTGTAGGTTATTTTAGATTCTCGTATAGATTGAATGTGAATTTTCTAGAGTTTGCTAGGATTTTGTTACGGTGTTTTAGGAGAGGAAAAGAATAATCTCCTTTGTGTGTCTGCTCAAACATCTCAATTTTGAGTTTCATAATAATCCACCTTTCTATATAATTCTCTCAAATGCTTTACTACAACTGTGTAGACCGGTTAAATCACTTTTACTTTCTTTTTCTTTTTTTTTTAACATAAAATAAAAGAAAATATAACCACCCACCGCCCATCAACGTGCCTTTTTTTTCTTATCCTCTCATGGCTCTAAGCTCATGCTCAGATCTTTTAGCTAC
>SNQN01003801.1:22235-42412 GCA_008642245.1 Bassia scoparia | reverse complement strand
AAACATGGTAATACCGCCAACAACTTCTACAGCCCATGCTTTCCGTCGCCGGCATTCGAGACCTATAGCTGTTGCCTACTCTGTTTCCTTCTTTCCCGTCGTCCTCGTCGCAACTCCATCCTCTCTGTCTTCTCGCTCTTTCCTTTCTCACTCTGATATCTCACTTTGCTCTTCTCGCTTCGTTATCCCACCGCATCGTCGTTGTATCGTTGTGGATGTATATTTCTAAATTCTAATTCAACCGTTGCTTGGGTCAACGTGGTGGGTTTAAAAGGGTGGTAAATTGGTAATGAAAGATAAGAGGGGAAAATGATGGGTTTAGGACTCAAACTAGGTAAGGAGAGTGAAAATGAAAAGGGGAGGATGGTGGGCACGAATGCAAGATGGTTGTGGCGAGTCTCTGTTGTAGCGGTGGTTAGTTTTAGTTGGGCTGTGATGGTGGGGGTGGCGAGGGTATGGGTTAATTTATTGGTTAAGTTGTATTATAGATTAATATTAAGTTGATTAAGTAGGTCAAAATTCAATTAATCATGGTCAAACTGGTTAATATTTAGTTTTAACCTCTTTTTACTGGTCAATTTTTAATTGGGTCTATTTTAAGAAGATGGTATATAAAGGTGGGATTATTATGAAATAACTCAAAGGTGGGATTATTTTAAGCGGACCACTAAAAGTTAGGATTATTCTTTTCCATTTTTCCTAAGTTTTATTTATAAGTAGTGCTAACTGCTAAGTAGTGAGGGAATAGATATGAATGAATGATGATGAGAATGAATCTCTCGTATACTTAGCTTGTAATATATTTTAGGGTTTATGTAATTTTTTTTTTTACTATCAACCTAAATCACTTTTCCAAGTTTATCATTAATCTCTACTATCATTAATCTCTACTATACTTCACCCTCAAATCTGTCCAGAATTTCCGGTCTATAACAGAATCCTCCATCTTAGTGAATGGCTCTTGAATTGCATTATCTTTATATAAGCTTGAAATATCGAGGACTACTTCTTYGCTATTATTTGCTGAATGTTACTGGAAACTGTTTATTGATCAATGCAGAAGTTCTATTTTGTTTTTTCAAACTCTATTTGTGCTCTTAAATTTCTCAGTGGTCAGGGCTTTCGAGTCTTAGTGCAAGTTATATGTTGGTGTAACTGTGGAAGTTATTTGCTTTTTTGATAGCTGCTTTTTATAATTTTGTAGATCAGTAGAGGACATCTTCTCATCATCTTTTCACCAGATTCAAAGTGCAGTAGTATCATTGAAAAGGACGTTGACATTGGAGCAGCTACCAGTCTACCACGACAACACAGCCACTGTAAATGGTGTTGAACTGTTAACATGCTTGAAACAACCTTGTAGATATCATCTCTTGTCAAGCACTGAAAGTTACCGTGGTTTCTGAACAGAAATAAAWGGATGTAGAATGGTGTATTAGTAATTTTTGTTGGTTCTTAATACAGTACATAATTTTGTGTAATTTTTACTATTATGTTGTGAAACTTTTGTTAGTTATATGCATGATGGCTTTGAAAATTGCAACTCTTGGAGCAGATCTTCACAGCAAAGCCACTGTGTGCAGTTTAATGTAATATTGTTAATTCGGACAAAATGTGAAATACGTTCAAAACTGAACTGCTAATTGGGATTGTTCGGGTTATTAGGATTACACTTTTTTGGTGAGAATTTTATGCTCGTGTATTATTATTACGTGATAAAATTTATTTGTTTGAATATTGAGGAAAAAATATTTTATTTGCACATTTTAATTTTAAGGCTTTTATTTATCTTGTGCATTTTACTTTGTAATATTTTATCTACTGTATTAAGGCTTCTATTTATTTTTACAGATTGAGCTGATTTGTCTTACTCATTTACACAAAATTTTGCAACATTTTAATTTCAAATTATATTCAACCATTAGTTACTCGAAACAAACCCCTATCGAGCCTTTAACGAAACATAACCATTTTTCCATGAATTCATCTATTTTCTTATAGTCCATAAATTAAGTAATTTTTACAAATCTTCTACACAAATTTATCAATTGAATCATTTTTTCATTGACAAATGGTATTTACAAATGAAATGCAATTAGATAGCATTAAAGTTTTTCGTAATGTATTGCCTCAAATAGGTCAAAGTCTAACTATTATTGTCGTTTGTGGCTCCTATCCGCTAAATAAGAACCAAATACTCGAAGTAATTTCGAATTTAGTGAATTCACCGTACACACAATTGGGATCCGCTAAAGGCTAAATAGTGTTTATATGTCAGTCAATTTCTGGTTCCTCACAAAACCTGGTAAAACCCCAACTCAATGAAATGGTGACGCAACAATGTTTTTACACAAAATGAAGCTCTTACCAATTTCAAACCGTCAAGATTGGTTTTTCAGCAAATTTCAACGTCAATTTACGCTACATCTGTCACTGCTCAAAATCCAACCTTTTCTCGTATTGTATTCCGAAAACATCAACTTTTCAAAAACTTGTTTCTGTCTGTAATTCAGACTGATGGAGCGTTTCAATAAATTTGGATGAACTTTAGAGAAACGGTAAACTCTACGAAGACATTTATCTGAGATTGCGTGAAGAAGCTCCGTAACAATGGCCATATCAGCTATGTTATCGAGCGTAATTGCATTTGATAATCAATTGCATTTAATTAAATTGGTTTAATTGATTTGGGTATGGAAAATTAGTGGGTTTTCAATTTTTTAGCCTCTACATATGATTGCTGTATAATTTTTTTTTAGTTGTGCTAAAAGATTAAGGAATGTAAAATTTCCCATTTTTTGTTTTCCAGCTTCTAAATTTACTACTCCGCCGTATGATTTTGTGTTAAATTTGGGATTGAGATGTAGTAGATTGTATTGGTTTAGTTAGCTCAAATGTGCTGAATTTAAAATGAGTACTATTTAGAAATTGTTTTWGACATGAGTTTGATTATGATTTTGTTTATGGTTCAAGAAACTCTCCTTTTGCCATTGATGAATTAGATTTTGGAACTGTATTTTAATGTGAAATGTGATATATTGTGCAGTATAATTAATTAATTATAGTGCTTATTCGATTTTTTTGAATTCATCCTTGTATGATGGGCTGCATTGCATATGTATTGCTACATCTTTATGTTCTAATTTTAGCTGCTTTGCATGATTATATATGGTTTTTGAAATAATAAACTAGTGARRATTGTYAGATACTTTGGTGATATTGTTCATTTTGTGTGTGAATCTGGTGAAATTGTGGCATTCAGATCTTGGAATGGATGAAGAATGGTTCCATTGGCCATTCAAATTATGCGTTGCGATTGGAAATCATAAATAAAGCAAAGGGTATTGAGGAAGCAGTGAAGTACTTTGATAGTCTTCATCCAGATTTCAAGGATAGATTCACATATGGAACTCTTTTCTACTGCTATTGTTATGAAAAGATGACTGATAAAGCATTGTCTCTTTTCGAAGAGATGGATGAGATGAACTGTGCAAACAATGATATGGTATTTAGCAATCTCATGTGTCTCTATCTTAAAGTAGACCAACCAGAGAAAGTGCCTCCTCTTTTAGAAGAGATGAAGCGGCGAAACATCAGAATAAGCAGTATGTGTTACGTAATGTTGATCCAGGCCTATGCATGTCTTAATGATCTTGAGAGTGTAGGGCGAGTCGTAAATGAGATTCAAGAACAGGCATCTGTCAAAGATGATTGGGGCATATGTAGCAATGTAGCATCAGTATATATCAAGGCTGGCCAGTATAAAAAAGCTGATTCATTCTTGAAGAAGTTGGAACAAATTTTGGATAATTCAACCAATACTGATAATGTTGATTATTCTTTTCTGATTACCGTCTATGCTAATTTAGGTGATTTAGAGGCTGTCTTACGAACATGGGATAAGCTTAAGACAAAGTTCAGATTTTGCAACAACAAGAACTACCTAACTATGCTTAAGGCCCTAACAAAGCTGGGCAACATTGAGCATCTGAAGAAGTGCTTTGAGGAATGGAATTCCAAGTACAAATATTACGATGTCAGGCTACCAACTGTCGTTATAAGTGCTTATCTGAGGCATGAAATGTTTGATGAGGCTGAATTATTGCTCAAGGATGCTACAGATAAAGCTGGACAAAAGATATGGGGTGTCCATGTCGCTTACATGGATTACTACTTGGGGAAAAGTGAGKTTGATTCTGCTTTGAGGCATTTGGAAGTGGCGCTGGCTAACCAATGGCCTTTGCAGCTGCTTGCTGAGAAGCTTGATAATATTTTTAAGTATTTCATTGAAGAGAAGGATGTTAATGGTGCTGAACAACTTTGGCAAATATTAAAGAAAGTTCAACCTCTCATTTCYTCGACTTACTTGGGGTTGCTTAAAACCTATGAAGCTGCTGGGAAAACCGCACCTGATATACGTCAAAGGATGATGCAGGATGGAGTGACAATTGGGACGGAGCATGAGGAATTGCTGCAAAAGTTAGAACAACAATCTGACAGCCTAAATCCCACGAGATGGGACTGACTGCTTCATAAGATAATGTCTATTTCCTCTTTGAAGTTTAGTTCATGATCTATTAAGTAATAAAGGTTTATGTTTTGTCTCAGATCTGTCTCTGTCATCTGATCAGATTGGATGTCGAACCGAAATTGATCCTAAAACAGTTAACCGTGTATACCAAAACATGATCACCTGTAGTCTGTTTCTGGTATGCTTTTTTCAATGGTTAACTATGACTATGTAAATAATATACTCTAACATAGAGCTGAGTTTCGCTCATGTTTGAYACCATTTCGMCTGTATACAATACATTAAATCCTCTAAGCCTTCCTGATGTTTGTTGGTGCTTGATACTTGCATTGGATGTTGATGCATAACTACAAGGCTTAAGATGACAGGTCTACTTTTATCTGCTTGTTTTTGCTGTTATGATGCATCAGCATGTACCAAGTATTTCCTCATTGTTTCCTTCTCCAAGTTGCATAGGTCTGTGTAGGCAACCGGCCCAGACTGGCCCACAAATTGAATGGTGAACGGAGAGCAACGGTGATGGTGACTAAGAGCATTCACAAAGCAAGCTACAAAACTTGTAGCTTTTGTTTAACATATCATCTTTTTCTAAGCCCCTCCACAAACTATATCACAATGAAAAGCTACAAATCTTATAGTTTTTAAAATTTAGATGTCATATGAAAAACGGGAATATAGAGTTATGGGTAAGAATAAGTAGAATAGGTTGAGCTTGGTAGAATCTCAAAAAAGCTAACAAAGGTTTGTTCTAAGTTACAAGCCGATTATCTTTCACAATGGTTCAAAGCTTTGTAGCTTGAAATTTAAAAATTTGCAAGCTTAGTTTTTTAAGTCACCATTGTCGATTTTTTAATGTCGTTCATGACTAAAAATGCAACTAACCTTGTTCATTGGTTTAGCATAGTTCACTAAATCTATATAGCACAACTTTAGAAAATAATACAAGATCACATCATTAATATCGCAGTCATACGTGAAAGCTGTTCCGCATTCCAGAGGATGTGGCTATTAAAGACGGAAGAATGTACTATCCTTTCCTAATTCTCAACCACGATAAAAATTACGAGTATGAAGTAATAACTATAGGTACGAGAGCTAATGTGTCCAATGTCAGCATCAGAAATTGCATGACACGGAAATCAACGTCTCACTCACAGTCAGTCCTTACGTATGTTGTTTTTGTATCAAATGGCTATAGCGCATGATAACCTTTTTTGAAACAAGTTGGCCCATTTATTAATGTAAATTATTTTTTCAGGAGTTACGCAATTTGTTATTTAATGGTTTTTTTTCCCGTATACCAACTGGGTCACTGTTTACATACAATCCAGCTACTATAAGAGAGAGGATAACGAGAATTTGAACCATTTTTGACCACAAAGATCAATATGTCGGGGTTGGACCCCTCCAACCCCCTCCAAACCCTGTCTTACAAATTAATTTCCTGCATGTGCTAAATTCCTTAAGTGATTGAGTTCCGAGTATTTCCTACTATGATCTCCTGGAAAATAGCATCATCTCTGAAATATAATATATCATCAGAAATATGAAAATTTTCATCTCAAACTACAAATGTTATATGTTTAAGCATAGTTCATCTCTTATTCTCCGATTTGTTCCCGATTGCACAACATTATTAATGTACTTCTTGCTACCTGCCCCGGTACTGAGCATATTTTTTTGATTCTAATCCCTCGTTAGAAACATTCTCAAATTTGTTTTTTGACCAGTTTCGCCAAAACAACCACTTAATCTTTTGCAAAATACTTCTATCTATGTGAATGCGACAGGATCATGGTCTCGATCTTCAATGGTCCCATGCGAACAAATATTTCATTGATACGAAACTAGAAGCATTACCACACATATCTAACATGTAATGTTCATTTCCCAAATATAAAGTTCATATTTCTGAAATGAATCATATGTTTCTATTTTCGGAAACCCATTGAACATTTTTAGTTCGGAAATACCACTTTACTCCGGATACAATGATAGAGGAACAAGATCTGTGAACCATAATAGACCTATTGACTTAACCAGACCTTAACTCACCCTATAACCTTCTCACAACGTACATAAGATCTTGCAACCCAATCTTATATCGCCCGAAGAAAACAAAACATAGGAAGATGATGAGTATTCATGTATTAGAATGATATGCTTATAATGGAGTCCTTATTCGCAATCAAATCTACTTAGTCTTACTCGCCAATAAATGAGACGCTGAATTTCTGCCGCTAACTCCACCCTTTCGTTAGGGTCACAACCAAAAACACAACCATTTTCATCTTCTTCAACTACTTTTTTCCTTCTTTGACATTACAGAGTTCTATCTATATCTTCTGGATTTAAGTGATTATTTTCTCACATTTTGTTTGCTTGTTTTTTTTGTTAGATCAATACTTGATATGAAGATTCTTCCTTTTAACTTTTAATTGCTGGGATTATTTTGTGATTCAACTGAATTATGTTGATTGATTATTGTTTGTTCATTTTGGGGTGCGTTGGGTTGTTAATTTTAAGGGCATCTTATGTACCAGTTGCCTAATAGCATCAGAGATTTGTATTGAAAGAACCCAATCTTTCGTTTTGATTTGTTGATGATATAGAGCTTTGATTAAATATTAAGTTTCATTTGTCTGAACTGGGTTGTTTTTATGTCCATCGACAAAGAGGTGCCCTAGTGAAGTGCTGGGAAAAAATGAAGCATCTGCTCCCAACATTGTGGAACGATTAATTTTCAGCAATCTTCAGTTGTTCGACACGCTTTTCAACTATATAACAGCGCATCGCGTAGATTAAGATGTACGCCAATCATCTTCTTTACCGTAGGATAGCATCTGGATGGTTTGCTGGCATCAAAACATCCAATGTTTTGGATCGATATTGGGTAAAACACCAACGTATAATGGATAAACCTGCTCTTGTTCATTGCATTAAGAGGCATCTTACTTMTAAACGTTACCAGCTTTGCTTTGAAGTAAGTTAGCCAACTCAAATTCCTTTTTTTTTTTTTGGAGTTTTGAGTATGAATGAATAATAGATTTCAGCTTATATTCACATCATTGATTCATTATTTGTTGAATATAATTACTAATGTGTTGGATATTTTGGAGAAATTGAATGTTTTGATGATTTTAATTGTTGACGATTAGCACCTGCTTCAAATGGGTTTTGTTTGGTTATGATTTAAATGTCTTGAAATTGGATTGCCTATTTTGTTTGTTTGGATGTGTATTTGGGGATTTGGTGCTTTGGTGATGTCCCTTAATGCCTTTTATACATTTGCTGTTTAGGATGTGTYATGTGGATTGTGAACGAGCAAGTATGAGTAGTTGTACTATATCACTATATGTGGTTTTTTGCTTGTCTTTTGTATAATGGTTTCGGTAAGTTGTTTATTGAGCAATTTTTGTAACATTTCCGTGTTCAGCTCGTAGTTGTAGGTGCTTAGTTGATTGTGTATGAGTGGAGCTGATTGTGAGAGAGGTTTTTTTTGCTACAATGATATAACAATGCAGATTGTGATATTGCTTGATGCAGATCCTGGAATGGATGCAGAAAGATAAATTTAAARTTGAGTACACGGAATGTTCGTTGTATTTGGGTATAATACATAAAGTTAAGGGTATAGATGAAGCAGAGAAGTACTTTGATAGTCTGCCTCCTGATGCGAAGAAAGGATACATGCATGGAGTTCTTTTGAATTGCTACTGCTCTGACATGATGGTTGATAAAGCATTGGCTCTTTTCAAAAAGATGGATGAGTTGAAATATGCATGCAATGAGACGCCCTTTGCCAATCTTATGTGTCTTTATATAAAAGTAGGCCAGCCAGAGAAAGTGCCTCCTCTTGTTGAGGAGATGAAACGTAGAAAAATCAAMCTGAAACAGGTCTCCTACAGTACATGGATACATAGCTATGCTTGTCTTAATGATCTTGAGGGTATAGAGCAAATTTTTGATGAGGTTCAAAAACAGAAATCGAAATCTGTTAAAAATGATTGGAGATTATATAACAGCTTTGCCGCTGCATACATCAAAGTTGGTCAGAATGAGAAAGTTAGAACAWCGTTGAATATGATGGAGATAATTTTGGACAAWTCAACTAATTCTGAACGTACTGCATATCATTCCCTGATTAGCATGTATGCAAGTGTTGGTGATTTAGAGTCTCTCACTAGGGCATGGGGTAAGATGAAATTAAAATATGGAGGTTGTCATAACACAAGCTACTTAACTCTGTTTAAGGCCTTATCGAAGCTAGGCGAATTAGAGCTTCTGACACAGTATTTAAAGGAGTGGAACTCCTGGTATAAGATGTATGATGTCAGGCTACCAACTACTGTGATAGATGCTTACTTGAAACATGACAAGCCTCAAGAGGCTGAATTGGTGCTGAAGGATGCTAAAGACAGAACTCCACGGGAAATATGGTCTCCCCATGTCTCTTTAATGGACTACTACGTCAGGAAACGACAGATTGATTCTGCTTTGAGGCATTTGGAACAAGCAATTGCTAACCAATGGAAGCCAAAAAAATTAAGGAAGATTGATGAATGGTTTGAGTATTTCATTGAAGCGAAGGATGTTGATGGTGCTGAACGTTTTTGCCAAATATTAGAGAAKGTTCAGACTGTCCCTGCAGCTGCCTACTCTAAGTTGCATAAGACCTATGAAGCTGCTGGTAAAAAAGCGCCTGAAAGGAAGCAGAGAATGGTTCACAATGGAGCAAATATTGGGACRMAGCATAAGGAATTGCCTGAGAAGGTATGTCGAAATGAATTATCAGATGTGGAGTGACAAGTTCTTCACTTGTAGGTTATAGTTCGTGATCTAAGGTGGCTTTGTTTTTTACCCTGGGAAAGTTAAATCTAATGTGGTAGAAATGATTTTGTTTAAAGTATTGATCCGTAGTGATCTAAAGTGTGATGTTCCATTGAACCTTGTTTCTCACTTTTCTCCTGATTGAAGGAGTCCTACCACAGTTTATCATTGATACACATAAACAACCTAGAGAAGAGTTTTTATACAGAGTCTTGTACTCTGTATATCCAAAACATCTACTGTCCCTCATTATACTTGTAAGTGTGTTGATGCATACTTGTTAGTTGTTACTTTGTCAGATTAAGATGCCGGGTCTGCTTTCATTGCTTGGTTTACGATTCATGCTGCTTAGCATTTTGTTTTCGGTTGGCTATACATTCTTCTCTGAAAATGCATTGGGTAGTTACTAGTCAGGCTAACGCTTTACAACGTTTTATGATTGCAAATCTTGAATCTTGGCAAAAATGTTTGTCTTAACCTTAAGTCTCCGCTGCCTACTTGAAGCAGCACTTTACCCTAAAGTCCTGATCCTACACTAGCTGCCGTTCTACGTCATTATATGGCTGCAGTAGACATGAGCTCAGTGTTTCCTGTTTTTGCTTATCCATGCATAACTAAGAATTGGAGCATTCTTTTGAAAAATGCCACCACATTGAAGGCTAATCCTTCAAAACTGCATTATTCCTGTTGCACTTAAGAAATAGAACCTACTGTTTAAGGACTTTCAATTTATCTTTGTCTGTGGACAAATTTTGTCGAGGATCATTCATGTCTTAACGTCACTTGTAATTGCAGCAATAGTCCTTATTGCGAAAGATAGGCACCCGATAAAGTACCTAAAATTACCGAATTAGTCCTATTAGAAACATTTTGTTTGTAGGTATTTACCAATTTGAGCTTACACATGTCATACACATACAATGTTAACAACCAAGGAGACCTATCTCTAACACAGTCGGAATTACCACAAAGTATCGGTAATCTGCATTCCATCAGTTCCAGATATATTAAAAATTTTCCAAGCAAGGGCAAGTATGGACATACTGTCGAACCAAGAGCCAAAGCAGATATAACAGCTTTTCCTATCTTCGGTTCTGAGCTCGATCAACTTATTATGGAGAAATCTGCAGAAATTAGATGACGAGAGCATGTTAATATGAGTATACAGAAGACTGCGACCCTAGCAAACCTACAAGAATCAACGGTTGCATGCTGCTCGTCGTATCCTTATTGCAAAAATAGATATCCCCAAGGATTTCCACACGGCGTCGTCACTGAAACATGAAGCATTCATGTACGCGTTCGTCTTAATGCTAAATCCGCCTGTTATGTGAAAACACACATTTCTCAATTTTGATGCTTATTTAAAGAAACATGCCCGATCGCAAACATTAACAAGCACTCTTCTAATCTCAGTGATCATCCAGTCAACCAAAAGCATACTTCGATTAAGTTCACATATAAAACAACACAAGTATCGGTATCTCTTCATTTCACTACTTTGTGATGATGAAAGTGTATGTCTATGACATGGCTCCGTTTTACTCGTCTTCAAACAAACACATACAAAGTATATAATTTTCCCTTCAACTCCCTCCGTTTCATATATGTTATAACTTGTGTGTGTCCGAACAAAGAATGAAATTGATTCTATTATCAACTTCGAAAATACTTGTCAAAGTCATATAAAAAAACAAATGGAGCACAGTTTCGGGTAGACTATAGTGTTCATTAAACTAGGTCTTCGCGATAAAACATAAAAATGGGGACTACTTTCTTGTGAAGTGAGTGACATTGTGAATCACGGCACTTCGAAGCATATAACTTTATATGTTATGGATGTGAGTACTGACTAATCAATCCACTTGTCAGCGTCCTAACAGTTAGTGTCCATTTATCATTAGGTGATTTCATGATTCGCAATGTGTCAATTTATTGTGGCAAACAAAGTATGCCGCATATTCGTCGCTTGTATGAACAACATACTTCTGGGTTCGTGTTTGGTCGGCAGAAAAAGAACTTGAACAGAGAAAACGACGAATGAGTTCTATAAAGATTTTACCGTTAACAATAGTTTAAGTTTGTTGTGTTGTGTCTTGTGGGAGGGAAAAAGAACGTACGTGTGTATAGATAAAATAGAGAAATTACCAACTAAACTACATTGACCGGCCGCAAACACTTAAGATTAGGCTAATGATCAGAATGACAGACAATTTTGAATTAAATGACTTGAACCAAACTGATTGCTTATTAACCAACTACCAAAAACAACCTAGTATCAATCAATTTAGAACAATTAATTATCAGATTAGATATACATGCACATTCAATCATTTCTATTTTGTCAGAAACTGAATTGAGGTCTGATTTGAATGATACAACGTGTTGTATCATGATCAATCATGAATTGAAATCAGAAGATTCATATGCAATTTACCTGAGAATGCAACACACAGTCCATTCCTTCAGAAAATTCTGATGAAAAGCAGAGAGCAGCAACAAGTGGTTTTATGCCGTGAAAACATACTGAGACATCCCCATTGTCACACCGATTTCACCGAGTGAAAATTTATCCCAATCTCCAGCACCTGCGACACCATCCCTCTGCTCATCTTCTCCCTCATCGTCTCCTCCATCTCCGCTCGGCAGCTCCCTGCCGCTTCTCTTCTCATCTTCCTCCACGTCCGTTTCCTTCAGCCACCACCACATCTCCACCTTCCCGTCGGCCGCCACCGTGGCACCCTGGTGGGGCCTCAAGCCGCGCGTACCCACCACTTCGCGTGGAGCTCCGCGTGGGAGGAGTTCGCGGCGAGGTCGACGAGGACGGCGAGGAGGCCCCGACGAGGGTGACGAGGCCGGCGAAGGGAAGTCCTCTCTCCCAGGGGTGGCTGGCGACGGACGCAGTCTGCGAGCGCGTCGAAGGCGTCGGGGAGGCGTGGAGAGCGCGAGGTGGAGAGTATAGCGGCGGCGTAGCACTTGATGACGAGCTGGTGCCTTGCTCGTATGCGGGCTTGCCGGCGAAGGTCTTGGCGAGGAGGACGGGGAAAGGCCATGCGCCACCACGCTGGTGGCGAAGATGACGATGGTGGAGAGGACTTTTTGTGGAGTTGCTGACGCGCTGTTTGGCACGTGAGGGCACGCGCTGCGCGGCTGCGTCACCGCACGTCGGCATCGGGAGTCAGTGATGAGAGAGAGGGAGAGAGAGGGGAATGAAGCAATTGATGAAGAAGACGAGGGAGAAAGTGAATCGCAGTGAAGAGGAGATGGTGGAAATGAATGAGAGGGGGGGGTGGGTGGGAGAGGAAAAATGGAGGGGGCAGAGAATTTAATGAGGTGGGTCGTTTTTTTTTTCTTTGAGGTTTTTTTATTTGGGTCGAGCGAAATTTCTTTGCTCCAAAATACACCAAGTGGGAAAATTTCTTTTCTCTAATAGAATGAAATTAAATGTGGAATTTTTTATTTTAATCCTTTTGGTGAAACATAAAGTGTGAAATTGTGCCAACTTGGTTTCATTTGTGAAATGTATGGACAAATGACAATGCTTATAGTGCTGCATATATATGAAGATATAAATGAAAAATAATAATATAAATTGCATAAAATAGTGCATAATTTTTTGCATAAATTCATAATTTAAGTTGTTGCTGTATATGGGCGTATTTAGTACAATAGCCGGTTTAAGATAGCTTTTAGGCGTACAAGTAGCTAATAAGCTAGTAAGTACTGTTGGAAGTAGCGTGTAATGAATGAAACCAAATTGTCAATATGAGTGTTTGGCAATAGTAGCGGTTGTAATTTTATATAGCAAAGAAAATTAATTACTAAGTAACTTTTCTTTCTAGCTTAAACGCTAAAAAGCTCAGTACGTTACTCCTACTAGTTAGTGGAAAAGAATAGACCATTACAGGTGCTAAACGAGCTCTCAAAACGGTTTACGTTGCGAGACAGTAATAATTATCCCGATAAGTTTAGTTTATCTATTAAACGTTAAAGTTCTAGAAAAGATCACCGAACACGCCTATGTATGAATGTGATGATTTAATATTTTGCATTTATAATACAGCTAGTTGTATTAGCATGGGCGTAAGGTGTTGCTTCAAATGTTTGTTTTATATATTTATAAGTTTTATTGTTCTGTTAAATATATGGAAAACGCTCTAATATACTCTCAATTATATAATGTAATGGAGCACGCGTACTCAATGATGTCAGCCATTGAGAAATATTGAAGTACTTTTTCACATTTTTAAAAAAACATAAATTTACTTAAAATCTTTTTTGTGTAATAAGGGAATTTCAACAACGAATATGCTTAATAGAGAATTACGTTTTACAAAAATCACACAACTAATTTAACATCATCAATTTATCTAAAATAACATACTTTCATAATATATTGTTTCTAATTAAACCATCATATATTTGCTAATAACAATTACATTCTTCTTATTTGGCAAAAATTCATAATTGTTAGTACTATTCAAAATTGATGATATGAGTAATATATTATCAACTAATTAGATATTAAATAACTAGATTGCGTGCTTATCAAGAGAGCAGTGGTACTCATTTAAATGAAAGTACTATGGTAGATTTTTAGTTGAAGCCGAACAGAGATAATGTTTGCTATCTGAACTAGAGTCTAATAGGTGACAATGGCCAGGCTTAAAAGTTTACAAGTGAGATTTCATTATATCGGCATCAACCCCATCCAACCACCTCTACATGCATCATCCTCAACAGTATGACTCATGATCTCTGATTAGTACAGGTCAAATTTGGAAAACAAAAAAAAAAAAAATAAAAAAAAATAAAACTACCAATAAAGAAAATATTTCTAAAGGTCACAAATTTCTACATAACCAAAATGGAATACCAAAAAACCTTTGACAACAAATTCTAATGCCGTTGTCACGAGTCACCCATTTTTAATAATCCTAACATGTTCATTTCTATAGAAACTATGATTTCGTTTGACAAATATGTTTACAATAATCTAGTTTTCATCTTGTCTTAATATCATATTATCGTTACGGATTTACAATCTATTTAAAATCAAATAACGCTTGTGCATCTGCAATCATTAAGTCTCATAAAAAGCTAGACTTAATACTAAATACTCCGTATTGTTATGAGTATATTCAGAAAATTACACATTATGGAAGTAGCTTACTTTTCGGAGTCAAAGTTCAACCTTAGTCCGCAAAGCCCACACCATTACAAGTTGAACATACACACTGATCTTTTTATACACAAACCGACTTGCCTGCCCTTGATCACTCCTAAGTCTTTAATTGAATGTCATTTAACACTTGTTTGGATCGTAAGAAAATAGAAGGAAAAGGAAGTAAAAAGGAGGGAGGGAATTTCTCTGTTTGAGAAAAAATTTCGAAGAAGAAAGTGAGGAAGAATGAGGGGTCCACTTTCCTCTATCATTAATAAACTGAATTGCTCTATTTTGGAGAAGATTTAGATAAAAATAAATCCTTCCCTTTCATCTCTTTTTCCTTCCTCCTCTCTTCCTCTCCTTTCTTTTCTTCTTTTTTTTTTGTTTACACAGCATAAGTACAAGTGTTATACGATTTCAACTTACAACAACGAAAATCAAAAGTTGAGATAAAATCTAGGTTAAGTACGTACAATATTGTTGTTGTTGCTACAAGCGTAAGTGGGGGTGTGAGCTGGGTGATTAGAGGGGTGAGTAGGCTCTCCCTAGTCACGTCTGAACTTGAACGTCGAGAGGTTAAGTGACCGATACGACTCTCGACAGGCAGGTGAGGACTGATCGTTGGCTTGAGACCCGACTTTGGACAAGCAGGGCTTCGTCCAAGGCTTGGGATTCGACCTTATGGGCTCTTGTCCTGAGAGAGGCTTCGTCTAACACCTGAAACAAATGAGATAATATATCGATTATCTCACTTTCGATGCTTAAGTCAGCCAATGAAAAATGAGGAAAAAAAGTAAATGAGGTGAGGTAAGAGAATCTCCCTATTGGTGAAAAGACTGTAATGATGTGATTGATCGATGTGAGGACGGAGTAAATCATGTGTGTTGGGAAAAATGCAATTATTGAGGTATTTATACTGTTTCCAAAAATTGCATCTTCCAACCATATGATGATCGACACGTGGCTATAAGCCATAGGTCATGAATGGTGGGCTGGCCTTGTGTTTGCCATATAAAGCCCATGGTGATGTTCTTAGGGTTTCCCAGATTTGAAATTATTCCCTTAACAGTGAGTAATTAATGACCTAATAATGGTTGGTTTCTTGATGCCTAAGTTCCTTTTCTTTATTGACACTTGGCATGCACGATTATAAGGGTTCCAAGRCATCCCTCTTTTCATCACACATGACGCATTTGAAGGTCGCCACGTCACRCTTTTGAGGCCCACGTGGCATCCTACTAGGATGCCACATCAGTTGTCTTGTTGGATAAGTGAACATGGCCTAAGTTTAGAAGTAACTTGCATTGCATGTTAAGTGAACACAAGTACACAACCACAATTGAGAACAGTCAATGGTAGATAACAACATCAAAAATCTAAGCTAAGGTTGCATTTAGAGTTTGTTTGAAAGGGAGCAACCATTATCGAGAATAATTGATTGTATAATGACTCTTAAAAATCTTAATTACTTGGAAGAGGTAATTACTAGCTACCTTAATCAGTTTTTACGAGTACTGTTTAGGTTCAAAATCTACCAGGCTGTCAATTTCCTAATTTTTTTGGGTGCAAACCCCTTCGGCAAATGACTCTTAAAAATCTTTAATTTCATTAATTACTAATTCAATTCATATAATCATTTTACGAGTAGCTGTTTAGTCAAAATCTTCTATGAAGTTTGCAAGGAAATCAATTTTCTCATAAATTATAAATCCCATCGGAATATACATAATATAGATTATGTTATATGTAGCCTAAAAAGTAGTTTAAAGCTAAGCGTGGACATTGCGAGTTGGATTCATTTATTCTCTAACCATTATCTATTATTAAAGGTGGGTAAATACCGTGCGTTAGACCAAACATTTACGTTTAGGCAATCATGGATCGGATAGTCTGGTACATTAAGCTAATCCTAAAAAAAATAGTTTTATGCAAATAAAATATTGTGCACGAAATTAATCTAACATAAAGAATAGACAATGCGACATTAACCTCTTCATCCAGCTTCTTCCATACGCTTCCTTGAGCATGTTTTATATCTTTAATTGCTATACTTGTATAAATAAATAACATTGAATAACATTAAACTATACTGTCTATACTATGGAAATTATTTTAATTCAACAATACAATACATTAGAAATTCTGACAAATTCACACAAAATCGATTTAATGTAAATTAATGCTTAAATATTTCTTATTATTTAGATTTTTAAAACATAGCCTTAGAGATATATGTTTAACACTTTTTCTTAAAAAAATAATATGCTTGGAATATATTTCCTTTGTAAATCAAAACAAGGCCTAAGTTAATTAAAATTAGATGTTTTTATAGTATTACGCAATAATTATTTTTTTTTTCCTTTATCATTTGAGGTGTTTTAATTTTATTTATTATTTTTATTTGGATATGTATATGTCTTAGGGTT
Organism: Bassia scoparia; assembly: GCA_008642245.1. Taxonomy (NCBI): domain Eukaryota; kingdom Viridiplantae; phylum Streptophyta; class Magnoliopsida; order Caryophyllales; family Amaranthaceae; genus Bassia; species Bassia scoparia. The sequence goes on along the minus strand of SNQN01003801.1, from coordinate 25,458 downwards.
ATGTATTAAAAGACATAAATAACTTTCTCAAATGTAAAAAACGTTGTAAATTATATGCAAAATAAACTCAACCAACATAATAAATGTTACGGAGTAGTTTTTTTTAAACATTATTATTTTTAGCGTCTTATCATAGATTCCAAGGCGAGGTAGTATCAACTTGAAATGTAATAATGCGACTTTTCATTTCGACCAAGCATTTAATATAAATACAAGCATAAATACGCATACACCAATACAGGACAATATATAGTCTAAACTTATCATATCATTCCCTCTAAAAAATTAACTCCAAAACATGGCGTTGAACCACAAAATACATTGAAGAAAAATACTCTTGCTTTGAAGACATGTTTAATCGCAACACAACCGTGTACCAACATAACCAGCTTGATCAAAGCTTGAGGGACCTGCGATCTTACACAGCTGCAATCGCTCTACATTGACTACCATGATCCTATTCTTTTGAGGTTGCCCTCTTCATTTAGATGTTGTGTAGACTAGCGTAGAAAAACTTACTATGATGAGGGGATCAAGAGCACCGATTCCGAGAAAGTTGCCCGTTGTGAAGCTGTTGTATAACCTAGTTGCACGGAGACGGGTACGGGACATATACGGGTACGAGGACGGACGGGGGAACGCAATTTCAAAAAAATTCCGGGTACCGGGGACGGCTTTGGGGACGGGTTTTTTAAAATAAAAATAAATAAAATAAAATAATTTTCCAATAAAGGCAATTACTAATTACAATTGACAAAATAATTAAAAAAAACCCTATAAAATCAACACACAAAATCACAATCAAAAACAGAAAAAAAAAAAAAAAAAAAATTCGAGCAGCAAACAAAAGTATATTATGGCAGAAACAAAATCAACCACATGTCCACACTCCACACTGTATATTAATCGTTAACTCATTAAAAAAAAATAAACATTTAACTCATAAACTAGCAGCAAAGTAGCAAACAAAATCAACCACAAAAGTTCAATCAGTATCCCATCTATGATAAAATTGATAAATGATAATTATAAATCAACATAAAACAACAACAGAAGGCAAGATAGAAAAAAAACAAAAAATGGAATAAAAAAAAAAAAAAAAAAAAGCAGGAAAAAAGAATCGAACACATACCTGTCGCGAGCACCACCGGGAAGTTCGCGCCGAGCACCGCCAAGAAAACAGCCGCCAGCCCACCGGGAAGTTAATCAGCCGGCCGAGCAACCCACGAAGAAAGAGAGAAAGACAGAAGGTCAAGAAGTTGTTGAGAGAATGAAAACAGTAATTTTTGAAATTAAGGAATCAGTTATTTTGGACTTTGGTTTTGTTTGGTCAACAAAAGCCCATTAGTAAACAGGCCTTCAGCAACTTAATTTTTTTTTTTTAAAATTTTAGGTCCCAAAAGCGCCCTGGGGACGGCTTTACTCTCACGCGCCGTCCCCGAAAAACGTCCCCAGTCAACATTACCGTCCCCAAAGTCCACGCGTCCCCGGGACGTCCCCGAGCCGTCCCCCGAGCCGAATCCCCGTACCCGTTTTGTCCGGGGACGCAGTACGTCGCCCTAGCCGCCCCGTGCAACATAGTAGTATATAAACTAGTAATATGCCTGCGCTCAACTCCAGCTATATACACTCTCGTATGCAGATAAAGACCTCCTGTTCCCTCGCCGGCAGAGTTTCCTCCAACATGGAAGCCCTGACCTTTGTCCGGCGTCGAATTGAATCCTCCTGTGAATGCGTAACAGAATTACGGTTTAGTGCTCAAATGCTGTTTGATTTGGTTGCCTGGTGCAACTGTCAAGGAAGTTCTGAAGCTTATAATCCTCACTTGTTTGATAGATTTGACTCTCAAATTGTGCCCTGGGCTAAACGCGTTGATGGGCTGCTGACTATAAACAGGTGGTTAAGAGCGTTGGACAGCAAAAATGGCAACTGGCCTGCAGTACTCACTATCTATTGGACAGATTAACTCTACTAACAGTGCCTTATTGTGTTTACTTCATACATACAACCGTGCTTTTGCGGAGCACGACTAATCATGTAATCATATTTGAACTTGGATCGTATTAATGGAATCTCAGAATGAGCAACTAATCTGGAATTTGAAGTTTTATTTTACTAGGCAAATAGAGGATAACAACGGGATTGTATTCATTTTCGCTTATTAGTCCTTTATAGCATAGCCTATCGCTTCTAATGTTTTGTGGTCACGTTTAGTTATCATCATTATTATATGCACTTATTGTATGTTGCAGTGCTGGTTTGTTCAATAGAGATATCATGATAATATTATACTTCAACCGTATCAAAATAATTGCCAAACACATTAGACACTTATTATCTCTATTAACTTTTAATGCAAACATTGCAATTATTTTGATACTTGAGGAAGAATTGACTATGCAGATTAATGCTGTTATATATATGGAATATAACAAAGAAACCACGAGCGAAGATTTACTTCATAGTTCATACATTCCTTCATCTACAATCACATACCCAAGGTTGCAAACCACGGGGTTGCTCTAGACTAGACAATAGAAGAACAGTCAACACAATTACTGAAATATTACAACATGCGAGTCTCTTTCACGATGAGATGTTATACAATTACCAAAACAAATTAACTGGGAAATGGACTAAAACAGCAGTCCCGGGAAGGGGGTTTAAACCTTCCTTATTGAAATTTAGTTTATTGTGAAATATTACCCCAATACTTTGATTAGTTTAGGTTGATTACCTTCATAACTTTTTGTTCAAAAAAAAAAATTATAAATAAAATGCATTGTCTTTTATTAAAAATCACCCCCAAATCCAAATTCTCATCCAAATATAATGGAGAGGTGGGTAATATCCGTTAAGATATTACGCGAAATTTAGATTCGTTAAGTTAACAGGGAGTTAACACTCCATGAAAATTTAATGAAAGTGATTCACTTTTCGTTTAAATTAACGCGAAGATTGTCACGTTGGCGGTAATTTTTTAAAACGTTTTAACAAGTTAATGGAATTTCTAAAAAAAAAAAAAAAGTTATCGGAATATCAACAAAACATGCAAAGCGAATGGAGGAAATTCACAAAATTTCCTAATCTTAGGCTTCCACAAATCAAATAGTTGTTGCACAATTCACGAACCACAAACCCGCAAATCAAAAAATCGACCCCCCAGCGTTCCTGAAAAAAAAAACTAATCGAACATTCGATAGCCCTTCGAGTCATCTCTACC
>SNQN01003801.1:6604-22210 GCA_008642245.1 Bassia scoparia | reverse complement strand
GACGAGGAGGGCGAGGAGGGCCCCGACGAGGGTGACGAGGCCGGCGAAGGGGAAGTCCCTCCAGGGGTGGCGCGTGGCGACGACGCAGTCTGCGAGCGCGTCGAAGGCGTCGGGGAGGACGTGGACGAGCGAGGTGGAGAGGATGACGCCGGCGGCGTAGCACTTGATGACGAGGGTGGCCTTSTCGTATGCGGGRTTSCCGGCGAAGGTCTTGGCGAGGAGGACGGGYAAGGCGATGCCRACCACGCTGGTGGCGAAGATGACGATGGTGGAGAGGAGCTTTATGTGGGTTGCTGACGCGCTGTTTCGGCACGTGAGGGCACGCGCTGCCGCGGCTGCGTCACCGCACGTCGGCATCGGGGAGTCACGTGATGAGAGAGAGGGAGAGAGAGGGGAAATGAAAGCAATTGATGAAGAAGACGAGGGAGAAAGTGAATCGCAGTGAAGAGGAGTGGTGGAATTGAATGAGAGGGGGGGTGGGGTTGTCGGAGAGGAAAAATGGAGGGGGAGAATTTAATGAGGTGGGGTCGTTTTTTTTTTCTTTGAGGTTTTTATTTATGGGTCGAGTCGAAATTTCTTTGCTCCAAAATACACCAAGTGGAAAATTCTTTTCTCTAATAAAATGAAATTAATATGTGGAATTTTTTTATTTTAATTCTTTTGGTGAAAACATCAAAGTGGAAATTGTGCAACTTGGTTTCATTTGTGAAATGTTATGGACAAATGGACAATGCTTATAGTGCATGCATATATATGAAGATATAAATGAAAAAATAATAACTATAAATTGCATAAAATAGTGCATAATTTTTGCATAAATTCATAATTTAGTTGTTGCTTGTATATGGGCGTATTTAGTAATAGTAGCGGTTTAAATAGCTTTTAGCGGTACAAGTAGCTAATAAGCTAGTAAGTARTGTTGGAAGTAGCGTGTAATGAATGAAACTAAACTTGTCAATATGAGTGTTCGGCAATAGTAGCGGTTGTATTTATAGTAGAAGAAAATTAATTACCAAGTAACTTTTCTTTCTAGCTTAAACGCTAAAAGCTCGTACGTTACTCCTACTAGTGTATGAAAAAAATAGCATTTAACGCTAAACGCTACTCAAAACGCTACCTTGCCGAACAGTAATAAAATTAACCCGATAGTTTTTTAATCTAATTAAAACGTTAAAAGTTACCTAGAAAAGKTCACCGAACACGCCCTATGTGTGTGATTTATATTTTTCATTTAATAACTAGTGTATTAGCATGGGCGTAAGGTGTTGCTCAAATGTTGTTTTATATTTATNTATATTCTATATAGACTAGAAATTTCCCGTTTGTTCAAGCTAGATATCATGATAATATATAATTGGCTATGGTTTCATTTCAAATAGATATGCAGATTGTGTGTTCGAAAGAAACCCGAGCGAAGATGTACTTCATACATTCCTTCATCTACATACCCGAGATTCCAAGAACCATACGGTGTTGCTTAGATAGAACAATAGAAGTACAGTCAACAACAATTAATGAATATACAACAGCGAGTCACGATGAGATAGTTATACAATTTACAAAACACAATTGAACTGGGAAATGACTAAACAGCAGTCCCAAGGTTTTAATCTTAGGGAATTTTTGTGGATTATCTCAATAACTTTGTAGGTTTAGGTTGATTGCCCACATAACTTTTTTTTGTTCAAAAAAATAAAATAAAATTGGCAGTCTTTTGAAAAATCACCCCCAAAATCCCAACTCTCGTCAAATATTAATAGCAAGTGTGTAATATCCGTTAAAATTTGACGGAAAATTGTAGATTCCGTTAAGTTTTAATGAAAGTTCCACACTTTCCATGAAAATTTAATGGAAATGATTCACTTTCAGTTAAAAATTAACGGAAATTATTACTTGGGGGTAATTTTTAAAACGTTTAGCAAGTTATGGGGTAATTTTTTTTTTTTTTTAAAAAGGTTATCGGATTATCAACAAAAACATGATAAGAAATGGGGATAATTCACAAAATTTCCTAATCTTAGGCTCTCAACATCTAATAGTGTTTCACAATTCACGTAACACACTAACCCGCAAATCAAAAATCGACCCGCAGCGTTCCTGAACTAATCGATAGCCCTTATGGGGCGTTTGGCAAGTGGGAATGAGAATTTGGGTAATATAGGATGGGAATGAGAATCGAAATGTAGGAATTGATAAAATTATCCTAATCCCTTGTTTGGTATTGATTTGGGAATAAATGAGGATTTCAAATGAAAAAAAAAAGAAATAAAATGGGATGTAGAAATAAGTTTGAGCAAAAAAAAAAGAAAAAGAAAAGAAAAATGAATTCCCTCCCAAATACCAACCCCCAGGTAATAAAAATAAGGGAATAGATCCTAAATAATCTCATTCTCCTTCCCTCAAATAATCCCATTCCCCAAAAACAAACATGGAAATTTAACAAATTGGGATTAAAATTCTCATTCCCACCAATATATTTCCACATACCAAACACCCCCTTAGAGTCACTCTACCGATTCATCGTTACTTACACCATGTATAAGTAAATGGCAAAGTTAACGATAAACCTTAGCTTAGTAGCTTCATTGCACATTATCACTCCATATACACAATTATGCAGTCTAGGAGAGTCAATAATTATTATTCAAGTTGAAAGGTCAATATTAATAATTATTGACTGTTGGAGTGCAATGTGTTGAATCATCNGCAATTCCTTGCTTTTGGAGCACGACTATTCATGAATCATTGGAACTTTGGATCGTATAATGAATCTCAATGAGCAACTAGATCTGGTTGAAGGTTTTATTTACTAGGCAAATAAGAGGATAACAACGGTTGATTGTATCATTTTCGCTTAATTAGTCCTTTATAAGCTATAGCTCTATGCTTCTAATGTTTTTGTGATCACGTTGTAGTTTATTCATCTTTATATATGCACTTTATTTTGTATGTGTTGCAGTGCTGGGTTTGTTCAAGGTAGAGATATCATGATAATATATACTTCAACCGTATCAAAATAATTGCAACGATTAGACACTTTTTCTCTATACTTTATGCAAATCATTGCAATTATTTTGATACTGAGGAAGTAATTGACTATGCAGATTGTGTGTTCGAAAGAAACCCGAGCGAAGATGTACTTCATAGTTCATACATTCCTTCATCTACAATCTACATACCCAAGGTTCCAAGAACCATACGGTGTTGCTTAGATAGAACAATAGAAGAACAGTCAACAACAATTACTGAATATACAACAGCGAGTCACGATGAGATAGTTATACAATTTACAAAACACAATTGAACTGGGAAATGACTAAACAGCAGTCCCGAGGTTTTAATCTTAGGGAATTTTTGTGAATTACCCCAATAACTTTGTAGGTTTAGGTTGATTACCCTCATAACTTTTTTTGTTCAAAAAAAATTATAATAAAATTGCATGTCTTTTTAAAAATCACCCCCAAATCCCAATTCTCATCAAATATTAATGGAAAGTGTGTAATATCCGTTAAGATTTGACGGAAAATTGTAGATTCCGTTAAGTTAACGGGAGTTACACACTTTCCATGAAAATTTAATGAAAGTTATTCACTTTTCGTTAAAAATTAACGGAAATTGTCACTTGGGGGTAATTTTTAAAACGTTTAACAAGTTATGGGGTAATTTTCTAAAAAAAAAAAGTTATCGGAGTATCAACAAAAACATGCAAAGCAATGGGGTAATTCACAAAATTTCCTAATCTTAGGCTCTCAACATCTAATAGTGTTTCACAATTCACGTAACACACTAACCCGCAAATCAAAAATCGACCCCCCAGCGTTCCTGAACTAATCGATACATTCGATAGCCCTTCGAGTCACTCTACCGATTCATCGTTACTTAGACCATGTATAAGTAAATGGCAAAGTTAACGATAAACCTTAGCTTAGTAGCTTTAATGCACATTATCACTCCATATACACAATTATGCAGTCTAGGAGAGTCAATAATTATTATTCAAGTTGAAAGGTCAACATTAATAATTATTGACTGTTGGAGTGCAATGTGTTGAATCATCATCGTTGTGACTGTTCTTTCTGTTTTGATTGTCCTTTCTTATCTTCTCCAACCTTTTCATCTCCAACCTTTTCATATGCAAGAATGCGAAATGGCTACTGTTATCTTCAGTCACTTGCTATATATGATGCACTTAAGAACCCCTAATTGTCTTGTTGATCATCAAAATTTTTAGAAGTTTAATCAATCATCATTCAATCCAAGTTATTTAACATGGCCGATATTAAGCATATTGTTGAAGTGGCAACGGCGAGGTTACCACAAAGGTGGTTAAGACCATAACTCAGCTTAATCAAAGGCGTGAAGGATTACTCTCAACATCAAAAATTCCGATTCATCTAAAGATCGGAGTATGTAGTAAGGACTAGATATAGAGAGGCAGTTCTGCTACCAAGCTGAAAAAGTAGTGAAACCAATTCACTGATAAAGTTGCGTATGTATTGAAGCTGTGTTTCGACGAAACATGCCTGATCATCCAGTTACTCCACATCAAACAGCCTCTTTATTCGCTCTTTGCATTCTTACAACGCCAGGAGCTGACCTTTGCTGCGTTGGAATACGACATTGTCTTGTTTCATTGAACCGGGATTATGGTATTAAGTTAGGAACGTCGTTGATTTGGGTGAAATGGTTGCAGTTTCTCTGAGGAATGACAGGTTAGAGCATATGGTCTGCGCCGCCCTGGCTAATCAGTGAAATTTGATTGGATTCCGATCAATTGCCTGAATCACCTTTAGGTGGATGGGATGCTTTGTATTGTCTCAAAGTCACATCGGAGGTCTACTTGCGATGCTTACTTTGTGCTACGTATTGCCTACCACACTCCTTAATCACAATTAAGTTTTCAATTCCAGTGACCATTATTTTCATCTTAATAGTTTTTTTTTTGTGAATTATTTAGAGTTTGATCAAAAAATAAGATTGATGGTTTATTGATCTTTATACAGTATGAGAAGCTAAGGCAGGATAAGTAGTGTTGACATGTCTGTGTTGTGAGCTATCATTTTCATCAAATCGATCAGCTTAATGCTAAATTGCTGACACTTTCCAATTATTGTTTCCTAAACTGAAGAACAGACAACAAAATGCCCGAGTATTGCTCCAATATTTCCTCTGCTAAAAATGTACATGACAAAAGCATAGCTATACAGTACAGTCGCGATAGACTTGCATCAGTAAACGCTGCTCATCCTAGACTGAAACAGGATAATCCGTTCTCGGATACAACAATACAGCAGAGAATTTTGCCTTCAGGATATAAATAACCGGTGATTTAGTTGTTTTATTAACTGGCAGTTTATAAGTATATATATAACTCTAGGCACTGAAGTTGAGATCACATTGTAGCTTATTATCTTTATGCACTTCATTTGTATGTGCTGCAGTGGTGGGTTTAATTTGTCCATTCTGGATATGATGATAGATCATTAGCTATGTTCATTTCAATTAGATATGCAAATTGCAGATAGTGTGTTGGAAAGAAACCGATCAAGCAAATTCGCTACATCTACCATTAGGAACTTACATGGGGTTTTGCATATAATATACTTCGTTATAGAATTGATAGAAGCAAGACAACAACCTTTACCTGTATGCACAAAGAGATATATAGTTACAATTTACAAATGAAGACATTAAGTGACTATATATAGGAGTTCACTGGCTTAATTTTATGGTCTCAATATCATATTATTGTTTCATGAGATTAAAGCATGCATGTGGAATTATAGATTTCTCAGAAGTGTGAAAGTATGATCGATGGTGTTGTATGTGGACATGATTGGCTAACAAATTTGGCAATCAATGTAAAAGGGGACATACTACACTACCCACCGGGTTGGTACCACTACTAAAAAGACATTAACACACTATATTAGTGACGGGTAGTCAACCGATGGATAGATTAATTTTTTCGTAAAAGGGCTATGTATCCATATATCCTTTCAATAATATTTTCACAATGCAAGAATGCAAAAAGGCTAATGTTATCTTCATTACTTCTTGGGAAAGTACCTTATTATATACTATAAGCTAATAATAAAACTACACACAAATAATGCATGTGTGTTGCGTCTAGAGAGAGAGAATCTAGAGAGAGAGAGAGAGAATGCAGGAGACTCCACCACCACGCACCTGAACCCCTCCACCAAACACACCCGCTACTCACATCGACCAGCACCCACCAAAACTCCGACCAGCCCCTGCCCCCTCACTCATACCACTTTTAAATCAGCCCTACAGATGCAACCTGCTTTCCTCCACTCTTTAGGCCACCAGCCATCTTGGGGCATTGACGTCTCGGCGACGGCTGCTATCACACACCTGTGGAATGGCGGCGGAGGATATCTTCATCCATTGGAGGCTTCGAGGTGTAAGATACTGTGTGAGGCTTGGAGTCATCGGTGATCGGAAAAGATCGCGAAAAGTTTTCCTTACAATTCTCTTCGTTCGAGCCTACTGAAAACTTTAGCAACATGGTCAATGGGATCTAAAGCTCTTGGGACGTGGCTTTTTCCTAATCAAATTCGTCGGAACACGAAGCAGTGAAGGTCTTGTCAGAAGGGCATGGCAAGTACTGGGTACCCTTATATTTGAAGCTATGGGAGCGGGGTTCAAACCATCGGAGGCTCAAGTTGATACTGCGCGCGTACTGTGGGTTACCTTGCCGGAGCTACATGAACTCTACGACAAAGAGACTACAGTGTGTGGGGTCATAGCTTGGAAGGTTGATGAAGATGATGTCCGTACTGAGGCGGCTGAGCGTACACGGTTTGCCCGCCTTGTGCGTACAGGTGGATTTGAGGAAACCATGCCGAATTCGTCTGGATTGGCAAAGTTTAACAAGCATCATCGTCCAAGATGCCTCGAAGTTCTGTAGATTTTGTAAAACTATGGACATGTCTAGCTACTTGTTCAAGATGTCAAAGAAGAAGGAGGAAACAGTGCCTGCTGTGGCAGCAGCCACGGCTGCGACGGCTAATGCGGGGTGGCGTGAGGGTTAAGCGTCATAAAGCAAAAAGTGTGGGACACCATACCGTACAGAAAGAGGGACAAAGACAGTCAAATCAGTTTTTTCAAAATTCAGACCCAGCAAGGCATTGGGATCTGCGAATACAAACAAACATCTCGAGTGTCAGTACACAGAGTAGAAACCCTTGCGGACCGTTAATGATACTATACTAGCAGGGAGTTGGTAGTACAGCCACTCATGCCATACTACACCAAATTTACCCTTGCTCCTCAGAAGGCATTCAATACATTACTCAGTCATACACTCCACGCTGAGTTCTTTCTCCAAAATCCATTCCAAATTCTTCAGGATGCTACCTCGGTTGGAAAAGAGAGAGCCGACGACGCTGCGGATTCCGAGGAACACAACCTTGGCAATCGTCCTCCCAAAGGAAAGTATCCCAATTCCCGACATCCCCCAACTCCCGCCGGGTCCTTATTCGCCGAGAAAACCACTTCATTCAAGTGAGCCTGAAGCACGAGTGGGGATTTCGGAGCCAAACCCAATCTGATCGGACTACTTACTCGACTCCCGACGAAGTGCTGAGGATATCGATGCGGTGATGCCGGACTCGGCAACATTCAGGCAGATGATTCTCAACCCCACTTTGACTCCCCCAAAGTGTGGTCAATCTGAAGTCTGAAGTCAACGGCGATCTTATCTGCCCCTCCCCGTGGTAGGACTGTGGCTCTGCCCAAAGTATTGTGCGTGTGTTGTTTCAATAGGGGATGGATGGCAACTGGAGGAATGGGACTCGCCGCACAAGATACCAGACATGCTGGCACATTATGGATCCACGATAACCCTGCCAAACAGCGGACCTTTCCAGTTAACTACTCTTCACAAAGAAATCGAAGTGATGGGGCGTCGAACTTCGTGGGATTTTCAGTACAACAAAATGGGAAGAAACAAATGGAACTCCGGAGCAATTGGCAACCCGTCGGAGATACTAGGGAGAGAAAACCGAATCGGTTTTTCGGTGAGTCCTACGACGACCTCAAGTACATTGGGCAAGAGGTGTTGTGATGTCAATCACCGGGGGTTGGGGTGTAAGCGACTTGGGAGAAGGAGTGTCTCAGCCACCATTAATCAAGCCTAATATGAATATTTTGTATTGGAATGCCGCAGGCATTGCAAGGTCCCTTTTTCTCACTAATATGAGACTACTACTGCAACAACATTATTCGCCGTCCATGGTGATTATTTCGGAGACACAGGTTGGGAATGAGAATGCACATATTATCATGCCGAAACTCCCGTTTGATAAGACTTTGTGTTGTCCGGTAGGATTATCAGAGGAATCATTGTCATGTGGTACTCCGATGCCCTCTCCTTTGAACCCCTCAGGTCACCCGGCAAGGAGTCACGGCATAGTCGAGTGAGTTCCTCTGCCGATACCTTTTTTCTTCAGCACTTTATGCAAATGTGTATTTCAATTGCCGAAAGGATCTCTGGTCTGATTTAGTTGCCTTGCATAATTTTATGGATCTCCCTTGGGTCGCCATTGGCGATTTTAATGATATTTGTGCGAGGGATGAACGGTTTGGGGGTAGACCCAAAACGGGGAAGGCTCATGCTTTCTTGACTGTATCACGGCTTGTGGGTTGCAGGGATTTTGGCTTCGTGTGGCCAAAATATACTTGGGTTAAAAAATTGTAGAAGTGGGGTGGTTATTGCAGCGTTTGGATCGGGCTTTAGTGAATGTAGATTGGTTGGTAAAATTTCTAATGGGCTGTTAAACACATGGCCAGGCTATCCTCAGATCATAGCCCAATTTTACTAACACTTACAAAAAGAATCACCAGAAACCAAACCTCTTTCGATTTCAGCCATGTGGCTTTATGACCAAACTTTCTTTCCCTTAAACAAACTTTTTGGCCTCAAATTCCAACCTTTCCACAGAAAATTCATTCTTTTGCTTCAGAATGCATTCGATGGAACCGAGAGGTGTTTGGTTTTTAGGGAAAAAGAAAGCTCGTGTTCTGGCTCGAATCAATGGTCTCCAACGAAGCCTGAGTCGAAATCCTCATCAATCCTCTTTGATTCGTTTGGAGGATGAATTAATTGATGAACTTAATGGAATCTTATTACAAGAAGAAATTTTTGGATGATGTGAAGTCTCGAGTATTTGGTTTAATTGAGGGGGAACGAACAACGAATTATTTTCATCGAGCTGTGATGATTCGAAGAAGGAGGAATCGTATTTTACGGTTGAAAACGACAGTTGGGTGAAGAGTTACATGAGCCTGCAGATATTCGACATCACATCCATAATTACTTTGTGCAACTTTTCTCTTCTTCATTCACATCTAGTATCTGGGACATTGATGTTCACACTTTCGAGCATCAGGGGGGCAAGGCTTAATATCTCGGGGGTTCCGACTCCGCTTGAAATCAAAGCTACTGTCATGAAGCTTGGATCGTACAAAGCTCCCGGACCAGATGGGTTTCATGCTATTTTCTAATAAACAGTTTTGGAAGTACTATCGAAAGGGACTTTGTCACTTCAATTTGAATATTTTGAAGCGAAAAGCATGCCAGAGAATATGAATAGCCACAGTGGTGGCTCTTATTCCCAAAGGGAAAATCCGGATTCCATACGAAACTTCAGGCCAATCAGTCTTTGTAACACGAGTTACAAAGGGGTGGCCAAGCTCATTGCAGACAGGCTACGGAGACTTTACCCCTACGCATCTCAACCGAATCAGAATAGTTTCTCCCGGGTCGAGGTAGGATGTCAATGTGATCGTTGCAACAGAGGTGTTACACTCTTCAAGCATAAGAAAAGGGAGTACGGATCTTTGCTCTCAAGTTGGATTAAGAAGGCGTATGATAAGTTGGAGATGAGCTTTATACCGCGGGGGTGCCTTTTCCACTACGGCCTAGATGATGACTCGATTCATTTGTGTATGAGCTGCATCTCTTCCGTCACAACTTCAATTCTGGTAAATGGAAGTTAAAACGGATGCTTTCAAACCTCAGTGGGATTCGACAAGGGGACCCGATGTCACCATATTTATTTTATAATTTGTTTGGAGGTTCTCTCGCCAATTAATTCACCAGGCTTGTAGTCAAGAGGTGGCATCCTGTTGTCTTGGGTCGGTGTAAAATGGAGCTATCACACCTATTGTTCGCCGACGATATCTTATTATTTGGAAGTGTACGGTGGATAATGCTTATACCTTAAAAAACATTCTTGATTATTTCTGTGATATTTCAGGACAGTCGATTAATTTAGGGAAGAGCTCCATTGTTTTTTCGGGGAATACTGACCCGGTATTAAAGAGCGAAATTTGTGGAGTCTGAATGTTGGAGGGAGACTTCTATCTAGGAGGTACTAGGATTTCCCTGTTGAAAGGAGGCCCTCGAAGAGGGATGTGGATTTTATAATTCAAAAAATGAAGCAAAAATTGAGCTCCTGGAAGGCATCGACACTGTCAAAGGCGGGTAAATTAGTGCTACTCCAATCCACCTTGAATGCTATTCCAAACTACTACTTCCAATGCATGAAACTCCCAGAAAGCAGTTTTACGAGAGTGATTCAGGTATGGGAAACTTTTTATGGGGTGGTGGTGATCAAGCCCAAGGGGGTTCACCTTATGAGTTGGCAAGACGTGGCGTCGACGAAGGATTGTGGCGCTTAGGCCTGCGGTGTTGTAAAAGTCTCAATCGAGCTTTCCTCCTCAAAAATTTTGGGTGAGATGGTTGAGGATGCTGATAATCTTGCGATCCGATGTTTGAAAGCAACAAATCGTAAAGGTGCTGGCCTAAGGTCCTTTAAGGGTGGTTCCCATCTATGCAAGCATTGGGAAAAGTCTGGGCTTCTTTAAAGATAGTCTGCGATGTGGTGTGGAAATGGGAGATGTCAACCTCCTTTTTGGCATGACGGTTGGTGGGAGCCTGGACCCATTCGACAGTTGATTCACGGGCCCCATTGCTAGGGGAGACGAGGGAATGAAAATTGAGTCAAGTGTTCCGTAATGGAACTCTAAGTAATCAACTGCTCTCACAAAGGTTGCCTCGTGAGACTCACATTACAACTCCCATCCTTCTTGTTTTCTGACATGGAGGATTATTATTTATCAGCATTCTCAAAGGATAGCAAGTTCAATTTTCGCGTGCTATGGCTGCCAATTACACCCCTGGGCGAGGGGGGAGGATGGCTTGGATTTGGAAATTAAAACTCCCACCAAAACTCACGTTCTTTTTATGGCAAGTCTGGTTTAATAAGGCTCCCCCACTGCTCGGCTCTGGCTATTCGGCCAAATTGTTACTTCACCTCTATGCCCTCATTGCAATCTTGCAATCTGAGGATGTCATTCACATTCTCACAGGTTGCCATACTCTATGATGTTTGGAATCTGTTTGGTGTCGACCCCGCACACTCAACGGCTTCAGAGGATTGGTTGAAGATGCATCTCACAAACTCTCCCCTACTACTCCAATACATCCGTGGAGGCATTGTTCCCTTTTTCTCTCTGGTGTCTATGGCTTAGGCGCAATGCTCTTGTCTTTAACAGATAGCACACCCTGTGGAATGGGTTAGGAGGAGCCTTAAGGATGAGTAGGGGAATACTTCTCGATTGCCCAAGTCTTAAGACCCCCTAATCCTCGGACTACCTTACTTGGAAGCAGGGAAACACGCCCCTCCCTAACCTTGAACGTAGATGCCTCCTATGTCACTTCGACGACTCCTTCGGGTGTCTCAGGTGTTGTTAGAGACGAAGGGGGAAAGTGGATCATGGGCTTTGTTTGCTCGTCGAGTCGCGGAATCAGCTCTGGGGGCTGAATTGTGGCATTATGGGAGGGTATTAATCTGGTTGCTAGGAACCAATGGCATAATGTGACCATTGTTAGATAGCTTGCAAGCTGTGAAATAGAATCACTCGCCGCGTTTCGCAAGGATTATTATTACTAACTTTGCTATTCTCATGCAGGGAGCTGCGACTACGGATTCCAAGCCTGAGATTGAAACTGTTCGGAGAATGCAACCTCCTTGCTGATGCTTTGGCGACAAGAAAAAGAATTGATGCTATCTTTGTACTTCTTTTGGAGATGTTTTGTCCTTGTGAACACGCAGATGTGGTGATGGATTTGTATGTTGAGGAGCTTGTACTAAACTCCCCTACTACTTACATTATGCTATTACTGCTTTGGCATCAAAAAAAAATAAAGCTACTTAATAGCTAATTAATTACTCTTAACTAATCACTAATTAACTTTCCAAGAATTAAGAACGTTTGAATGTGTTTGTTCTCACCCTTTAATAATCCACTAATTACTTATAATGCGCCTCTTTGATAAGTGAAAATTCTCATGGACATTGTATTTTTCAGATTCAAGAAAAAATAAATATACACTTCCTAGGAAATGCACTATATATCTACCATGCAATTTTAATTTATATTGCAATCAACTCTCTCGATCTGTTCGATTTGTTTTGTTACGTTTATAAATTGCCGATCATTAAGGAAAAATATATGGATAAATTATTTAGTATTTTTGGAAGTTTGTATTAATTCTTTTAATTTGTTTGAGATGTGTGATAAAATTAAGTAAATATTTTATATTTAAAAATGATGGATGAGATAAGTTTGGGTGGAAAATCAATAATGATGAGAAATAAGTAAGGAGTAATATGAGATTATTTTCGGGGCAAAAGTAAATATGGATTAAAAATATAGTATGAAAAGGAAAGTAAAGAATAAAAAAGAACACGTAAGTAGCTTGTAAAAAACAAACTGATGATAGCAATTATGTTAACGCGTCGTTTGGTTTTGATCATATGTTTAATTAATATTCAAAAATTATATATTCGTATTATATACTCATTTGAAACAAGTCAAACAATGTTCCTCATGATTTATTTGACTTGTATATTAGGAAAAAATTTAAAAGGTTCTCTCATATTGTAAATAATTCAAGATTCTAAATAGTACGGAGTATACATTTAAGAGTAGCATGGGAGTATTTATCTATCCGTTTGGAAAATATATAAACCAAGTAAAAGGGCCATGTATGTTAACTAGTCGTTTCAAATTTTGTTTGTCATTTTTCGTTAAATATATTTCCTTTCCAATATTTTCACCCAGTGGAAGTATGCGAAAGGGCTCAGTTATCTTCAATTACTTGTTGGAAGTACCTTAATATTGGGTACCATAATCTAATTAATCGCGAGTTTTTCTTTTAATTCTTCCAAGGAATTTAGAGCGCTTGAATGTGTTGTTTCTCACCTTTCACTAATCCACCCAATTCACTATATATAATGCACCTTAATAGTCTCATGACATTCTTCAAAATTGGGTTTTCCAGTCATCAATATCCAAACATGCGAAAGTAAGCAAAATAGTTAGTAAAGGAAAGTGGGTCAATATTTCAATGTTACCACAACAGTCGCTAGACGATATCGTCAGCTTTGAATAAGGGTGGAGGATTACTGTCAACGATCAGAAGCACCGAAAGGATATTGATGACGCAGAGTGGTGTAATAGGGACTTTTTTATTTTAGACATAGAGAGAACTATATCAAGTCGTGGAAGCAAAAACAATGTCGCCGAAAAGTTGGCGGTGTTGAGTGTGTTTCAAGAAATTGCCTATTATCCAGCTTACTCCAATCACGAAACGCTCTGTCCTCCATGATTCTTCAGCGCAAGAGCTGACTTCGTTGTGTTAAAATAGGGGGCTGTCTTTGATGCGTTGAACGGATTACGGTTAAGTGTAGAAAGGCTGTTATTTGGGTGAAATGTGTTGGCGGCATCTCTTAAGAGTGGAAAGATATAAGCATAGGTTGCGTGCTTTGGTTGATCGAGAGAAATTTGATTTGGATTTGAAAATTTTTGCTTGATTCGCCTTTAGGTGGATGGGGTGACTCACATTAACTCGACGTCACATCGAAGTGACTTTGGTGCTTTCCTATGCTACACGCTGGCTGCCCACTAACCGCGCGTGTGAATGAGTTTATGATCGATTATCCCAAGTACTTGTACTTTTTTCTTGTTTGTTTATGTTGAATTAAAAGATCATTTCCAATCCAGTAAACTTTTTCGATTGGAATTGAATTAAACAGGAAATCGAAATCAGCTCATGTTTATATTTGTATTGTCCTGAATGAGAAAGATTAAGGATAAGTAATGTTGAATTTTGTTGTACTGTCTGAGCTTAATTTCCATCAATTCACTTTATAATGCTACCAATTTTAGAGATTTCGTTTGTAATTGTTTCTAATATAGACGAAAGACAACAAACTACTTATACTCCTAAATAAAGGACAAGACTGCAGAATAGCTATCACCCATATATCTTGGATCCTTATGTAGTGAAATTGGAATCAAAGCTTCTCAAAAGATTGGCTTTTATGTTGAAGTTTTGCACTCACATTCATGCATTCATAATTCATTACTGTGTAATTATTTTGCGGAAGTAATCAAGTAAAATCAAAAAATGCCAAAACAACTTTGAAGAAGAAAAGGAACTCATGTTTTCTGTAAATTTCTGATAATAGCAACTCACTGATGATATACAATTGGTAAGAATGATGTGTGTATAATAACTAGGTTAGAAAAACTACTCCTAGCTGTGTTGGTTGATAGCAATGTCATTGAGGAATATGGATATGGCGGGAATTTTAGGTGCATAACATAATTCTGTTATGACATTCCTAGTAGGTGATGTACATGCTTGGGGAATAAGTAACAATCTGGATAAAACGTGAACAGAAGCTGTAGCAATGAGTGGTGTGTGAGCTGATTAATGGACTGATTAGGGGAGTGATTAAGAGAGCTGAAACACTATGCATTAACATCTGTAAATATAAATGACATGAAATAATCCATTATTTCTTAGTCTCTACTGTTCCACGAGCTTTCATTGGATCAACACGGCATCAAGCAGTTCTGGCCTAAAGGTATATATGGCCAGAGACTCGCGACAATTGCAAAAAGGTTTTTCAGTTTATGGGGCTATCCGACACAGCATTGGGCATATCATTTTGGACAAACTATGGCAATTTCTATCGCATTTCTGATGGGGAATTAACTAAGTCACTCTAGCAGCCATTGCTTTTTTGAAGCATTCTCTAGTCATCTAGTGGATATGATGAAAGTTTAATTCCAGTGTCATATTGTAATTTTGGAGAAAATAAAGTTTGATCTTGTATATGGGCAATATTTAAATATGAAAGAAAACTCTTATTTTTCTTCATAAATTACGGAGTAAATATTGGCCACTGGTATGGCAACTTTGGACATATTGACTGGATAAGACTAAGAAAATTTTCTGTTTTTCTATGACACACTTATGTATGTGGTCGCTTACAATGGAATTGTATAGGTACACTCAATTGTCAAAGCACACCATATGAGAAAAAATATTGAAAATTGTGCTCTCATAGAAAGTGTGACTTATTAAAAAAAAACAACAAAAAAAAAAAGAAAAAGAAAAGCATGCCCTTTATCACTCCCCCCCCTACTTACGTGCACATACAAGGTATGTACAATAGCCAATTAAAAAGAAGATACATATGGCTTTGACTTGGAAAACTT